>JAHXMU010000131.1:555310-638246 GCA_019455685.1 Philornis downsi | reverse complement strand
AATACCGTAAACAGGAGCAGAAATATTGGATATTTAATTTATGGTTTGTATGGGAGGTACCACGCCCCATTGTCCAATCCCGCCCATATTTGCAGTAGCACTTAAGATATGTACACCAAACCTACGCACCAAATTTTGTTCAAATACCGTAAGCAGGAGCAGAAATATTGGATATTTCATTTATGGTTTATATGGGAGGTACCACGCCCCTTTGTCCAATTGAACCGAATTGTAAATCTAAGCCATCCCGGGTACCACCCAGACGCATATACAAAAATTTATGCAAAGCGGTCCAGCCGTTATGGAGTTTTAAGCATAGGAACAAACCACGATTCATTTTTATATATATAGATTCTTTCGATTTCAAAAATTCCGAATGTTATTTCGAGCATTTCTAAATTTGCTTGTTTATAACGTATTTAAGAAACTTTTCCTTCAAGACAACTATTATTTCTCTAAAACTACTAATTGGAATTGATTCGTTTTTAGTTTTCAATTGCAAAGATTCACTTATTAAATTGCACAAAATTTAGTAATTTTCTCATACGATACATTATTTCTGAAATGTTCTTGAAATCACTTAAGTTCAAATATGGAGATTAGACACAACTGGAATTCCTGATAAATAAATTTCGAATATATTAAATCCTGGCTTGGTTATCCAAGCAAATTAGCACTGGTGTTGCTTGAACTTGACAAACAAGCTAAACGAAATTGTAGAAAAAATCAAAGTTTTTTAAGAAAACTTTTCGCTAAGCCAAATCAACCTTCATTGCGTTTTATAAGTTCCAACTAAACGGGTGACATCTTTATTAATATTTGAAGTTTTCGGGCAAGTTGTATATACAATTCAATTCAATCTGCGAATTCACAACAATTATTAAAAAGTGTAATGTTCGTCCGAGCCTTCGTAGCGAGCCTTTTTACACCAAACGAGGATTTAGGCAGGACGACAGTCTATCGTGCGACCTCTTCAACATACTGTTGAAGATGATTATGAAGAAAGCTGCAGTTAACACGACTGGTATCATCTTTAATAAAAGCTGTATGTTACTCGCGTATGCAGATGACATAGACATTATTGGCAGAAAACTGTGAGATGTTACTGCAGCCTTCTCAAGCATTGAGAAGCAAGCAGCGAAAATGGGTCCGGTTGGAAACGAGGATAAAACAAAGTTAGTGGTTCTAACGAACAAAGAGTTTACTCGCTTGGAACGATGTGTGAACGTTGACAACTATAATTTTGAAGTGGTGGAAGAATTCATTTACCTCGGTTCCGCTGTAAACAAAATAAATGATGTCAGCATGGAGATAAAGAGGAGAGTATTTCTTGCTAACAGATGTTGCTATGAGCTAAGCAAGCAATTCAATGGTAAAGCCCTCCCTCGATGAACAAAAATCCGACTGTACCAGACGTTGGTTCTATCTGTCTTGTTATATGGCGCAGAATCCTGGCTTATGACGCAAGCGAATGAATCAGTACTGGCAGCTTTCGAGAGGAAAATACTCCGGGAAATATAAGGACCCATCATCGTTAACGGAGAGTATCGGCGTCGCATGAACAATGAACTGTATGAGCTGTATGCCGACAACAACGTGATCAAGCGCATTAATATACAGCGATTGCGTTGGCTGGGTTATGTTGTGCGGATGGACGTAAATACTCCTGCACGGAAAGTTTTCGATAACGAACTCGATAGACGGCGCAGAAGAGGGTGACCAAAATTCCGTTGGAAGGACCAGACTTTTGAAATACTTTCGAAACTTGATGTGACGAATTGGACGAGAAGCGCAGAAGATCGAAATGCTTGGAATTATTTCCTGCGAGCGGCGTATAATAGATAAGGATGTTTATTCCAGTCGCCACCGAAGAAGAAGTAATCTTCGTCCAGTCGACATTTTTTCTTTACTTCTTGCTATGAAATGCAATTAATTTAGTATAAAATTTTGAACCTTATTGTTCATTACCATTATTAGTATGACCCTTTTTCTAATGCCCAATTTTTGAATAAAGATCATTTACTTCGTTTGATATATTTAAAGATCCACATAATATGCCAATAATGGTGAAACAATTTTATTTTTAAGTCTATAAAATTGACAAAAATTATATTCATTTCATAGTAGCAAAATTTAATTATAAAAAGTGCATCGTTGATTTAAGTATCATTAACAGCATTTGCCTAAATTGTTATACAAATTTAAAGTAAATAATCATCTAAAAGTTATAGAAACACTTGAGCAACTCAAACAAAATATTCGTGATGAAATTAATGAAAACCGCGTGAAATGTGTGAGAATGTAATGAGAAATGTGCTCAAAAGAACTCGCATTTGTGAGGCTAACAGAGGCTGACATTTATCTAATATTGTATTCCATATATAATTGCTGACATTAAATAAAACATTTATTAATATGAGATCAATTCCCTTTCATTTAATCAAAAATTATAAACAAAGAAAGTAGTATACCTTCCCGACGGACACCCTGTATTTTTCCAGTTCTGCCAGAAACGAAAAAGTGCGGCAAATTGTTTTCTCTGGTGGTGACCGCTTAAATACTCAAATATGTTCATTCGTCCGCTCTTCAATTCAGGTGTTTAAAATTATATGGCTGACATCGGCGGTGTAAATTCATGATAGATATTATGCAAATCGTCCGGTCTCCTATTTAGATGTATATGGTCGATATGAGCGGTGAAGGTTCCCTAGTAATACCACGCAATGCAACATTCTTTTGATAGATTATTTTTGTTTTTAAACACAAGAAATCTTTTGATATCAGTCAAGTTATTTATGTTCGTTTTTGCAAAAATCCGAAAGTTGTTGGCTTGCGAAAAAACATTGTTTAGTAAAAAATCTTCTGTACCCATTACAAACCACTGTCCCTCGTTTGTGAATCGTCATATATAAAATGCGGACATGATTCAAAACTCAAATGCTTGAATTGCAAGTAGTATTTGGTCATATTCAAGTGTTAGCCTCATGTTCAACTGGCCATCAGCAGCAACAGTATCATCGCTCTCATCATCATCATCATCATCATCATCGTCATCATCCTTATGCAAGCAACTTCAACAGGAACAGAGCAGCAACAAAATTTCTTTGCTTAACAAAAAGTCCCTGCAAGTGCAAGTGTTAGCGAGTGAGAGATTACCAGAGTGTGAGTGAATGCGTAAGAGTCTATGTGGATGGGATATGGGATGGTGTTGTTTAAAGCTCCCAAACTATAAATGTTTATAAGAATTATTGCTTTTGATGAAACACTTCATCCACCAAACAATATGTGAAGCAATTTTTTCCTCTAGAGTTCTCGTTTACAACTGGATCAATTTCAGAGCTACGCGTCTGTTCAATTCCGTTCAGTTCTCTTCACTTCGTGGTCACTTTATAACAATCCTCGATTTGTGTCGGCCAATACTTTTTCACTTGATGATGTTGGTTGTTGTTGTTGCTGTTGCTGCTGGTGTTTGATTTAACCTGGTCTCTTGTAGAGTTCAGTGTTTCTGAGTTTAAATACGTTCGGAGCAAATGTTGGCTGTCTTTTTTTGCGTTTGCGGTTTTGTGAAAATTTGAATTGTCGTCTGCTCTTTTTAGGTAAAGATTTATGGCAGTGTTGCTAAATTTTAATAAAATAAAAAATATTTTATTTTCTTGTTCTTTTTCTCCGGCCGAATGTACAAATGTCCGCATATGACCGAGCATTCGTGTGTGCGTGTGTGTGTTTGTGTGTTTATATGTCATCGAATAAGGATTTACGTAAATCACTTGATGGTTAACGCGTAAAATATTCTCACAAAGAAGCTCAACTCAGACAAACAATTGGATGTGAAATTATGGCTTCAAAAGAAATACGAAAACTACAAAAATCCAAAAATGACATTCCAATGATAATGGTAGAGATGAAAAGGAATCAAAGGGCATATACTGGTATTCATACATGACACAAACTGCAGGAGGCAATCGATATCAAACCAAAGCAGCGATTTGAGCATATGAATTATATAATTATTTGAATATTTCAATAACTGAATATTTGTATATTTGAATATTTAATATCAATATTTGATATTCAAATAACTAAATAACTAAACATTTGATTAATTCCACATCTGATTATTTTTATTTTTCGTTAATTTTTGAAAATTTCGTATACTAGAATTTTATATGAATATTTAAAGCTAAAGTTTAAAATTATATTTTGACCAAGTGCGTTTAGTGGCTTTCTGAGCCAATTGAGCGATCTTCGACCGTCGTGTCTTACTGACTGATAACTAGCATGATATATCTTTATGGAACTTCGTAAAACTTCACACAGCTTAATATTTTCCCACATCATAGCCGGGGATTGTAAATGGGCTACATAGATACATCCTCCCTTTCCGTATCTGCCATACAAACTAACCAATTTTCTGAAATTCAATTTCCTCCAAGTAACTCCTCATCATGACGTTAGTATGGGGAAAAAGAGACGAGTTTTGCTTGCTAACAGCTGTTAGTATGGGGTAAGCAAGCGATTCAATGATAAAGCCCTATCTCGACGAAGAACGTCTGTACTAGACCTTGATTTTACCTCTCTTATTGTATGGGGCAGAATCCTGGGTCATGACACAAGCGGATGAATCAGTGCTGCCAATCTTTGAGAGCAAAATGTTCCGACAAATTTCTGCGTCCACCGTCGTTAACGGAGAGTTTCGACGTAACATGAACAATGAGCTGTATGAGTTATATACCGACATCGACGTGGTCAAGCATACCAATACACAGCGATTGTGTTGGTTGGGCCTTGTTGTACCGATGGACCCAAATGCTTCAGCACGGAAAGTTTCCGACAATGAACTCAATGAACGTCGCAGAAGAGGGCGACCAAAACTCCGTTGGAAAGATCAGGGGTTTAAAGTACTGTCGGAACCTGGTGTAACTAATTGTAAAAGAAGAACAGAATACCGAAGCGCTTGGAATTATTTTCTACGTGCAGCCTATGATAGATAAAGAAGCCCACTGTAGTCGCCGCCTAAGCAAGTAGGTATGTATGTAACTCCTCATCCTGCCACAGGAATTTAATCCTAATATTCTTAGCTTTATATCCTCCTATCAGTTACACTAAATTTATCTAAAACTGACTCACGTTGATCGTTGGCCCAAGTGGGTCTCAGAATAAAAACGAAGCACATTATCGTACTCATTTTCATGCTTTCTATACAAATTGACCGATTTCTCTACATCTATTCAATACTCTGTAATTTGTAATTAATCGGATGTAGTATTCTAGATTTTTATTCAATATATTGTTTTATTACGCGGGTATTCTTATCTCCCTATCTTGCAATTGGTTATAACTAATTCTCTAAATTATGGGAACGAAAATGGGCGATGTTGTCACGCCCATACAAATTGACTGATTTATTGAAATTTTGGTTTTTCACAGTAATTATTAATTCCTGAAAATATATAAATTCTCGACAATGCTTTGCGTTGTATAGGATGCTTTCAAAACAGCCGGTCTGGCAAAGCTATCAGCTGTTAAATACCTGTCATCTGAAGTGTTATTTATTTAGTGAAAGCGTGGCCACTTACGAATATGGATCCTTTAATAACCGAAGATCGGGTCGTCATAATCAGGAATTGGCAAGTTTATAAAGAAATTTAAAGAGACTGGAAGCGCTACAGATGTGGTCAGGCCTCTGCACCATCGTAATGTACACACTGCTAAAAATATCGCTTCCGTTAATGAAGGTATGGCGGATGTGATTATTTTAATATTCAGAATAGAAATCCGTATCCACATAAAGTGCAATCTATTGGGAGCGATCACTTTAAACCAAAACAGGGGTTATTGCTCAATTAAATGATATAAGTAATAGAATGTCTGAATATTTGAATAGTTGACCAATATGATGATTCATTTTTTTGTTGTTTAATAACTCACATTAACAACAAACTGCTTGTGATGAAAACGCCAATATTCGATTCCCAGTTTCGAAAATGTAATTTGTTTTAGTAATCAAAGTAATGTTCCGACTGAAATCACCTCTTATGTTAAGAGTATGTAACATCAAGGATTATTTGCCTCCCTTCCCCGTCTGTAAAGTTCTTTCGTAAATTTGAACTCTTCAAAAACGTCACTTCCCCATCCAGCAAATATTTCTGTTTTTCTTCATCGTCCAACGTTCAGTTTTGGTTTTTTGCATTTTGACCCAATTCTCGTTTCGGCCAAGTCATGTTTTTCTGATTATTATCGTGACCACCATTCCATCGGACACATTTCGCACATATTAATAATCATTATTTATTTGTTATATGGAAATTTCTTTGGTTTAACAATAAAAATGAGAAATTATTTTTGCAAGAGGCATGAGAACTCCGTATGCATGACATTAATAAATTTATAAATTTTTTCACCGTTTATCGTTTTATGAATATCTCTTTTTCTTCTGCTAAAGTGTCGAACGTGACCAAAACTTATCAGAACGAAATCATCTGTGGAATATTAAATAAACTTGTGCAGTCATAGTGCTTGTGATTATTTTCTGAAGCTATTTCTAGCGAAAAATTAATGCCTTTTTTGAAAAAGACTATTTTTCTTAAGACAAATGATACAGATTTATGATAGCACATCTCTGTGATTTACATAGACGGTAGTTAAATCGAATCGATTATTGAATACAAGGTAAACATAGAAAATAGTCGATAGGTATCCGGTATTCTACGTATATATTTTCTAATTAGTAATAGAAGAAAGAACAGCATAGCCTCCTTCAACAGTGAAATTATCATTCTAATGTTTCTTTAATATTTTTGTGTTTGTTAAGGAACAATCTATCATGGCTTTCGAAATTTATTCCATAAGTTTCCTATCATTTAATCTATAGATCTTCCCTGGAGATTCGTTTTGATATCTCAAACAAACAACAATCGCTATATTTCGTGAATTCGAACTACAATGCATGCAATTTTTCAACGATTTCTGATGGATGATGAGTGATAAGGATGAGTGGTAGGGTTGCAACAAGCCGAAAGGACCAGTTTCGGTCGCATATTTAGCGCTGCCAATAAGCTCATGATCGAAAAATGTTGTTACTGGATCATTTCCTTACATTCCACATATTCCCAGCCACTGCTTTCGTTGATATTTGATACTCGTGACGCCGTCAATGTTAGTATGCAGTTCATGATGTAAAACCACAACATTTGCCTGCTTATTATGGCCTTATCAGTATACGTTATATTTCTTACCCGGAAACTTCAAGAAATGTTTCATCCACAGGCGTCATTACCAGTGTTTTGCACCGTAAAATTAGTTTCTGGTACAGACGGTCTTTTCATTAATTAGCTTGCTTAACATTTCTTTCCAATCGATATATCGGATTGTCCGGAAAGTTCGTTCGGTTTTTAAAAGAAATTATTTTACAAATTTATATACAAGGAAACAATTATATATAATGGATTACCATACCATACCATACCATATATAATCTCCCTCTTTTTTAATAATTTCTGCCCACCTCTCTGGGAGTTTTATAATTTCTCTCTCATAAAACTCGCTTAGTTTTTCTACAAGAAAGCGTTCAATTCGATTTTTCATTTCCTCGTCCTTATGGAAACTCAAATTCTTCACGTGGTTGTTCAGACTGCGAAATAGCTGGTTATGCGGATGGGGCGAGGCCTGGAGAGCACGGTGGGTGAGGTAAAACTTCCCACCCAAGCTCTGACAGTTTGTGACTGGTCCACAAGGTAGTGTGAGGGCAGGCGTTGCCATAATGGAAGATGACGTATCTCCGATTGATGAGCCTCGGCCGTTTTTCTTTCAATGCCGCCTCCAGTTTATCTAATTGTGCGATATAGTAGTCCGCATTAATCGTTTGATTTGTTGGGAGAAGCTTAAAAAATACTACTCCGTTGACGTCCCACCAAATCGACAACATTACCTTCTTGGAGCGAAAGTGCGCTTTAGAGGTGGATCGAGGAGGTTCATTTGGTTTCTCCGATCATCTTTCCCGCTTTACATTGTTGTAGACTATCTATTTTTCATCCCCTGTGACGCAGGCCTTGGGAAATGGTGCCTTGTTATTTCTTATCCTTAGGTTATCGCAAACGTCATCGCAATTCAGGCGGTTGGATCGGTGAGAGAGGGAAGTCGCCTACAAATCTGATCACTTTTATGACCACTTGAACAGTTGAGACTGAGTTTTTGATTATTTCAGCTATTTCTCTAACTGTTACACAGAGATTAACAACGATTAAATCTTTCACCTCCTCGGAAACAATTTCTTTTAGTCGTTTTTTAGTGTCCGTTACGGAGAAGTCGCCCATAGAAAATCTTTTAAATCATTTCTTTCAAGTTCTTTCATTTGGTTCGTTTTCTTTATAAAGAGACTTTATTTTTCGGCTGGTTTCAGCAGTCGTTTTTCCTTTTCGGAAATAATACAGCATACCATGGCTAAAACGCTCCTTTTCGCTCATTTTTTCCCACTTTCTAAAACTTTTTTTTAAACGCTATAACTACTCACGACTAGAATAACAGAAGTGAACAATAATAAACAGTTTATAGAAGGGTTGGGAAGAAGTTATGACAGTGTTTGAAGGCTCGCTACGTCATGAGAAGTGACCTAACGAATTAACCGAACGAGCTTTCGGCACAACCCGATACTACCTCCTGTTACAGGGCTGGCATTACTTTCTTCCGTAACTTCGAAGCAATAGTTGATATAACAACGCCCGTATCACAAGTGAACGCTGCTAAATTGATGATTTTATTAAATGTGGTAGCCTTTAGCACTAATTATTATTATCTAAATAAATATAGTCGGTGTGGTTTTAAGAAGATGTAACTTGTCGCATTTACAGCCCAGTTTTGGTTCAGTTCTTGAAGCCTTTTGTTTATACTCCACTTAAATGTTTTCAATTAAGAAAAAACAGACGAAATGTTTGCGTAGTTTTGAACTTTTCTGAGACCCTATTATAACAAATGCAAAGAATGAATTATTTGAAGTATTTTTACCTTTCGCAGTTTGGCGCCAGGACTTTCTCTCCGTCAAGAAATGAAACCTCATTTGATCTCAGTTCTAATTCAGAACAAGAAGCCAAACTGCATAAAGGTATATTTTTGTTTTAGGTCCTCGAATCTAAATATATGTTTCTTTATGTTTAGATAGGGAAACAGAATCAATATATGAATAAACGCTGCTAACTCGATTGAATATGGTAGCTGTAGAGAGATATTAGTTAACATGCGGAACATGCGGAGCGATATTAGTTAACATTAGTTAAATCGAGATTTGGCAAATCGAGAGTTGAAACGTCAACATTATCCACAAGGTACGTAATTGTTAATCGATGGATTTGCAGAACGTGCATTTCTTCGATGAAAATTAATTCCAGATCCATATCGCTGAAATCTCTTTTTTCCGTCGTATAAAACAGAGATTCTTTCAAACACTAATAAAGCATTAATATTATTCGTGATGTGAACTTTGGCAAATATGTCTGCCCCAGTGCCACCAGCTTAGAAAAGTAAACATTTTCGCGCAATTTGTATTAAAAACTGATCGCACTTTTTGGACATAGTACGATCAGTAGTAGTATAAATCAGTGTTGATTAATAAATATAGCAAAATGTTCTTCCATTCAATTAAAGTTATTCATTAATTTGAAACATTCTTAGGCTCAAATAATACGACTTCTCCATGGGAAAAGTGCAGTTAACATTAAAAATTTGTCAATATTGAGGGTCTTTTTTCTTACATGACAAAAACTTAGATCAGCATTCGTATTATGAAAAACGAAATACGAAGTGTGTTCAAAAAATACGGTGAATTTTAAAAATTCACGGACTACGTACATTCGACTTTCGTTTAATATTTGTTTTACGTTGGTACACCCGTCCCGAAACCATTAATATTTGTTAACTCTGTAAATTGGTATACGAGGTATCCTAAGGGATGTGGCAATTCAGACCATGTTTTTTGCAGATCGAAGATCACTAGGAGCCTGAAGCTTGATAAGGACATGAATCTGGAATCTGGCCTAAATCGTTGGGTTGGCGGGCTCATGGAGTTTTAGTCGCTATGAATCACTTCGACGGGAAGCGTCGCGCATTTTGCATGAGCGCATTTTACGAGAACTCTCGTTCATATATTGCTGCTAGGCGACTATATTGTGCTAAATATGGACTACGGCGAATTAGTGAAGCTCCGAGCGCTAATTTAATTAAAATATGGGTAAAGCGTTTTGAAAAGACCGGTTCAACGTTTAAACTACAAGCAAATGCTCGCCCAAGAACATCTAGGACCGAAGACAATGTTGAGAGAGTTATGGAGTCAATACGAGGAAATCCACAAATGTCGACTCGCAAGAGATCGTCTGTCTTACAGTTATCGCGACGAAGTTTGCAACGAATTTTAACATTGGATCTTAAACTGCATCCATATAAGCTGCAATTAACACACAAATTGAAAGAGTCTGACTTCATAGCAAGGCTCGCATTTGCTAATGAAATGCTTAATTGATTTTCCAATTTTGACAATATCCTTTTCTCTGACGAGGCTCATTTCCTTATGAATGGGTTCGTAAACCGTCAAAATTGTCATTACTGGAACCATTGCATAGTCCTAAAGTGACAGTATGGGCAGCAATCTCTGGCAGAGGAATAATTGGTCCTTTTTTCTTTGAAAATGCGCGGGGCCAAAACGTCACGGTTAATACGGAACGCTATGTTGAGATGTTGGACGGATTTTTGGCTCCAGAAATTGAAAGTTCAAGAATAGTAAATCCCAGAACTTGATTCCAACAAGGTGGAGCTACCTGTCACACATCAAATGACTCCATGGCGGTGCTGAAGCAGATGTTCCCTGGCAGACTGATTTCGACAAGAGGTGATATCCCATGGCCCCCAGACTTGACGCCTCTTGACTTTTTTTTTTTTTGTGGGGATTCCTCAAACACAAAGTCTACAGTAATAATCCAAGAAACATCGTTCAGCTCAAGGAGAATATCCGTGGTGAAATGGCAGCCATTACGCCAGTATTACTGAAGAAAGTTTTCAATAATTTTCGTTTGCGGTTAGAGGAGTGCCGTCGTAAAGAGGGTCACCATTTAGATGATGTTATTTTAAAAAAATAAACTCCATTTATTACTCTACAATGCCTTAGATTTATTTTAACCATACCTTCTACATTTATTTTTTAATCTATTTTTTAAATATGCACGTTTTATTGCGCCACCCTGTACTATATGCTACTTTCTTAACAATTAATGCTCTCAATTAATACAAAGTAGTGTATTTGACACAGTTGAATGAAATATATGACATATGGGTTGAATTAGGTAATTGTATATGAAAGGTACCACAAACAAAAATTTTACAATTTTTCAGACAATTTTTTCACATGACATTAAATTCTGCAACAAAAATGTAAGTTTCTGCAATCTATACAAAAGAAGAAAGTCAAATTTCTCTAAATCAGTTAATTTAAACTCGAACGAACATGGTACTGCAGTGTGTTCACAGAATCAAGTTCGTCAAGCACATGCCATGTGCCAAATTTGGTCGAATTTAGATGCGAATAAAGATGCGAAATTATATACGAGGTGTGTATATAAAAAAAAAAAATAAGATGCATTTTGACATTTAGCAGACTACATACATTCGACTTTCGATTACTATTTTTTTATGTTGGTACACTTATCTCGAAGATACTCGTAATTGATGGTAATATGAAATGTTTCATCAAATGGAAGAATCAAAATTGATGGCAGTTTTTTCATAGATATGATCAAATACTTTCTTACAGTGGATCTGTTTTGTAAGTAAATTTGAAGATCAGATTATTAAAAATGGGTCTTCGTAGCTAACAATTTGGAAGACTATACAACTAGCCTGCCGGAACTCATTGGCTTCTATCATTGCAATGGACAACAATACGAATACTCGTATATCTGTTGATGCGCATAGTACCACTCATATCATTCATAGGGCCACTGTTCATTCATCCTTCTGACCATATAAAAGTTTTGCGTTGCACAACTTTACACGTATATATATTACGATCCATTCAATGGCTTTTCCCATGGCGGCATTTTTTAATACAATAGCTTATGTCTCAATAATATACGACACTCTTGCGCATATAAAAATTCGATGGTTATCATCAAGATGAATAAATAAACAAAAACATCATAAAATATATTCATAATTTACACGTATGACCACATGGATAGACTGTGTAACTTTCTTTTTTTTTGCGAATACTTGTATATTCATTTGGCTTTGGCCCATTCAGCACGATTTTTATTAAACAACAACTACAGCTGAATTCATTCAAGATTGAATGCAACCGATAACGGTTTGTCATGCAATAATTTTATGCCTTCAATGCTCGCAGTGATCGTTGACTGCATTCGGTACTATAAATATTCGTACATTAAATGTGAAAAAGAAAAAAATTGGAATTATTCATTATTTTTTGTCTTTTTATAATTTTATGCAAAATATTACATATTCATATGTTTTGTTTATGGTTTTTAACACAAAAAAAAAAATCATATAGATATAAATACATATGAACGTGTGTTTGACAGGCAAAACCTACCGAGAGGCAGACAATCAACGTCCATCGGCCTATAGACGGCACCGATAGTCTTATGAATTATGAAGAATTATGTCTACATTCGGCCTGCGAGTTTAATGTGATGTTCTATGCTCAGGGGATTGTGCAAACATTCGAACATATATTTCTGTTTATAATAACACCGCATTATAAATATGCATTATTTTACTAGTACTAATTAATTTGCAAGTCCTAAAAGGGAGTTGTATTGGAATGTTAATAATTCTATTATAAGGATTGTATGTGATTATATCTGTGGTGACAACCCATAACAGCCTACGTCTGTTTTTCAATATTTTCAGTACAGGAGTTTAAAGTTTTGAATCTTCACTGAAAATCAGGAGAAGGTGTTTTTTGGAAAACTTTGCTACAGATTCCAAGGAAACGAATTTCTTTACTTAGTTGTTAACAAAAAATAGTTGTTTATTCTCGCAGTCAAAAGATATTATCGAAAAAGACACTTAGGCTCTTATGAATTGTTGAACGAAAGAAAGTCGAAAAGTTCAAGTTGAGTTAGGCTATTATTCCAGATTAAATAAAAAATTTTAAGTGCGCCTAAATTGACATAAATTTTTATTCTATGTCAAAATATTTCAGATTTTTTTGGATTAACGACTTAAGTTGGTTTAGGCAATGATGAAAAAATAATGTTTATATTTGTTGTAATCCTAAATTGACTTAGGCAGTTATGCCAAAACAGTCATTTAGAAAACTAACTTAAGCTATTAGGTTTTTTAGGATTAATTGCCTTCCTAGAAGAGACACAAACATGAAAAATTTAGAGCAAATAAATTTAGATACGCTGAATACGATGGTGCTAATAACTCAATTGTGTCCTAACTCGAGTGAGGCTGTTACGGGTTGTGACCACAGATATGTGATTTTTATTTCATCACTATTATTCGTATTACTGTATCGATGTTGGCTGCCCAAACTTTCAGAGGTATTGGATAATCTACTTTATTTTTTCGGTTGTGAAGCGAACAATGTCTCAAAAATCCAAAAATGCACTACATTTGACTGTTCATGTTTAAAGTAAATGTTTTTTGTGATATTGTCATCGATTTTTGACTTCATTACATAAAAATAGGGCTATTGAAGAAATACGAAACCGCGATGTGTCGAATGCAAAATGGATACAATTTTATTGCGATTTCTTCACATTGATACGAAGTGGAAATTATTTCCAAACAGTTAAATAACAGAATTGAGCTCTATTTGTTTAGTATCAACCTTAAATATAATGATTTTTATTTGAATATATTTTATTTGAATATATTATTATTATTACAACATTTGCTGATTATAGTTATTAAGCGTGATGTTATTTGCTCTTAGAAATTAGGACTCTCGAAAATTTGAATTTTCTAAACACTAGAATTTCAGTCTATACAGCATTAAACTGCCCAAAATAAAACTTAAGTTTCTAATATCCAATCGTTTATTTTTTACTATAGTTTTGAACATTTGGTAAAAGAACCAGTTAGATATTGTATTTGCACACAACTTCCTTTTACTTTACTGCAGAAGTATGTGGTATGCCAGAAGGAGCATAAGTAAATTACTAAGTTCTTATGAAAAAATCATCTAACTTAACGGCAAAATTATAACTTCTTTATCAACACTGGGCTCTTATTTCTTTAGGGACCTGAGATCTGGACGATATAAATTTTGTCCGACTTAAGAGATCCTTAACGTTCAAAGAATGGTTCAACGAGGGAAATTAGGGACAACCTTATCTCTAGCTTTTTTTTTTTTTTTTTTTTTTTGAAATCTTGCCAACAAATTGTGAATTAAAATGATGCACAAAACTTTAGATACGGTCTACAGGATTAAAATTGAATTTCGGAAAATCGGCCAATTTATATTGCTGGTACTGTAGAGGGCACAATGTGATCAATTTTTATTTTCAGACAGCAAACTCTTAATGTGTTCTAAAAACTGAATTCATTACAACCGAATAGAATCGAATAAGAATATATGGATCAAATGGGTCACTTTTGTACCAGAAAGTACCATTGAAATCCATTGAATTTCTCATCAATCAATTGGATTTAAAAATTCGAACTAACTGTTCAAGGGGACGAATTAATTTTTGAGAAATCAATCAATTTACATGGTAGGTAAAAGAACGGTTGAACCGAAAAAGTCGTATTAGAATTCCTGGCTGCTATCTGGCAGAAGTTTTCAGAAACATCATTGAGATATACGAAAGTTATCGTGTCTACCAGCTAGCAGGAGAGCCTGTCAGTCAGTCAGTCAGCCAACCAGAAAGACGGCAATCACTCAATCGACTTAAAAAGTCATAAAACGCTATTTGGTTAAAAGATACCTGGTACCTCAGACACTTCCTTCTGGGTGTAACATTATAAATTTCAGACTCCATCTTTATTTACTTTGTCGTAGTCTACGAATCAGGAGTTACAGGGTGAAGTATGGCGATGGAGTGAGAGGTGGTAGGAAGCGATGATCGATAATACCCTATGATATGGCAAAATATTATGGTGTACCAGGTTTTAAGAAGTTTCATACACATTTGCAGAAATTATCACGCCTACTACGCAGGCGGACATCGTTTTATCGATTTGAAATTAATGAAATTAGCAATTAGTCATAACATACATGACACTTTAAATGTTCAGTGTTACATTTTTACCCTACAAAATAATATACTCGTATATATTTGTTTATTTCTTGGGGCAAAGATTAAGGCATTGCAGGATGTATATAAGATCGTATATATATTGAGTCATTTGTGAATATATTAAGCTGATTGGTCCATGTCAATCTTATGGACTGGCTTAACTACTTGTCGAAGTGGCAAATTTAATAGAATTTCCATTTAATTTTAGTCAACCATGTTATATATTTATTATATAGGTTCAGTCGTGGAAATTCGTTTAATATTTCAATATCGAAAGCGTCCAATAATTTGGGGTAAATCGGAAATAGGAGTTCCAGCAAAATTTGTAATTTAGCTGAACTCTTTAGAACTCGTAACTCGTAACTAGTAAATCTTTAAGAAACTCCTTAAAACTTTATCCTAAAAATTTGCCACGGCCACTTCGAGCCACCACTTCCCGTACCTTCCATAAAAACTGATTTGTATCCTTTGTGTGGTCTTATGATCCTCAGTAAAATTTGAAGAAATTCAGCTGAGTAATCGCATCAGTGTGGTCCTTCGCATTGATTTATAGCGGTTTGCAAAATCGGAGAAAAAAAATTGTATTCCTCTCGTACCGCACGTACAAAATTTAATTGTTTCCCCCATAATCCTTGATAGACTTCATTAAATATTATAATATTGTTGTTCATTTTATTGCTTTATAATGCCCGACAACATTTGTAATTTTTTCTGCGGAACCTTCCAAACAAATTACATAATTTGACAAAGTTAATTAACAGCACTAAATTCAGCGCTGCTAATGAAAATGAATAGCCGTGACATGTTTCTGATAGCCACACAGTCATAATATAGTCATAATTCAGAGTAATACCTAGTGAGGATCGTATATTTCACCTTGTCCCTTCCCACTCCATTCATTTCGCCTGGCTGAAATTTCTGTACTAGTTGTTCCCTTACTCATCAGGTTCACGAATTATCAAAAACTCAATCCATCACATGAATATGGCAACACCTCCGAAAGCTCATGGTTTCAATTTCAGTTGCCACTTCTAAACGATGGTATCATTTTTGTTCCCTATAGTCTCTTTTTATGTTTCCAAATACGAATTAACAAAAATCCTTTTCCATTCCAGTCCATTCGCAACCATTGATGTTAGTACTATTTTTATAGTCTCATTTCTCTGTTCTATCCATAAAAGAACAAATTTCCAAAAATCCATTCTCATAGCACTTACCATGATAGTTGGATGTCCACTCCAAATTTCATGCTTTTAAATGCAGCCGTTTGTTTGAACTGAAGGTGCCATTTGTGTACCTCTGTTTCATTGTTTCAACTGCTTGAAAAATTCACTCCATTTCTAGCAAGAGCGATCCCAAAACTAGCCGACCTCACGTATAGATGGTGGCATTAGTTTGAAAAAAAATATTTTGGTGAAAAGTGGCAAATTTATAAAACGTATGTTTTAATCTTCCAGGCGTCGCACTATTTAGTATTTTTATTCGAGCTATAAAAAGTAAACGATTTCAGTGAATTTGTTAACATGGAAAAAATGGGCACTGTTATGTAATTCAATATTTCTATTTAAAAGGTCTCTGTCCAAACAATATTAAACGAGGCCGTACAAGCTGTCAAGACAACCAAGACGTAGTGGTCGACCAATAGAGGTGTTCACGCCAGACACGGTTAAGGAAATTCACAAAATGGCATTGGATGATCCTCGGCTGAAGGTGCGTGAACTAGCTGAAATGATTGGCATTTCACCAAGTGCTATACGAGTGCATTGTATATTGACCGAAGATTTGAAAATGAGAAAGCTGTGCGCAAGGTGGGTGCCGCGCTTGCGCTCAATAGGGTAAAAACAGCGCCATTAAGATGTTTTAATAGAGTTTTTGGCGATGTTTCATCGCAATGAAGCTGAAATTTTGCATTTTTGGCGATGTTTTACCGCAAAGAAGCCGAATTTTTGCGTCAATTGTAACAATGGATGAGAAACCACTTGGCACCTGAGCTGTTGAATATTGCTGGAAAAAGTGTATCGAGCTAAAAAGAGATTATGTTAAAAAATAAAGAAAACTTTTCTTAACCTTATTTTGTCTTCATTCTATTCTTTATCGCTCACTTCCAAAGTAAGAAGGATATGCGGTTGAGTACTATTGTTAATTTTACCTTCAGGCGTTTGTCCTATGATATGTTTGTATCTTTTTCTAGTTATCTGTACCCAAACATAAGAATTTATATACAAAAAATCTATCTCAAAAAAAAAAAAAAATATCATCTCTCATCACCACAGCATAAATAAAAGGATGAAGCTAAAATGACGAAATTAAGGAAATTATTTATTCATTAATCTACCACACTGACTAATGAATAAATAAGTTATTTATGCAATAATACCGTTTTGGTCATTTTTCCTCTATTTTACCCCCTAAAGGCCCGCATTCTTTCATGTTTTACTACCCACATGCACGAATTAATAAAAATACCTTCTCAATCCTTTCCTACACTGATAGGTGGATGTAAAGAAGTGATATCGTAATTCTGATTTCAGTCGTATATTCCGGACAATGATGAAAACGCCGACTCTTTAGGGACTGAGACAATCAGTCAATCGTTTCGCAACAACTTTTTTTATGTAAGATAATTTCAGAAATAAAGTTTTGGATTTCTTACTTTCAACTAGAGAATTCTCAATGCCAGTTGAACTTTTCTCAATATGGAATAAAAGAAATAGTAATTTCCGATTGTTGTTATTCACATCAAATAAAAAATCTCAACATCAATTGCACTTCTCTTAATATTAAATGGAGTTTCTCAATTTCAATTAATGTTGTAATTTTCAAATGGTATTTAACATATTACAAATTCTTATTTGGTGTTACATGATGTATGATTCTGATAAAATATTTTTAGTTTTCAAAGAACCTTTTGAAATTTCATACATTTTTATTCAGATGAAATTTTGGTTTGTGCTTAATTGTTGTTCTTTCGTCTTCATAAATTCTTTCTACACTGAGAAGAAAGAAGAAGGCCTCTGTAGCCGTTTCTTTCGTATTGGAAAAAACAAATATCTAATAGCGAAAGTTACAATAAAATACGTTTCTTCTCTAGAATTCTTCAATTCCATCATTCCAATTGGTAAACCCCCCTGTTATGGTTTAGAAACTTTTTTCTGTATTGCTATTATTGCGGTATTGTCGAGCACTACAACTGAGATTATTATATTGTGACTTTTTAAGAATAATAAATTACTTTGTAAAACAAAAGTAATGTAATGCAAAATGCAATGCAAAATGCAACGCAATGAAAAAATATTATATTTTCGTTGTCATTATTTTTCCATATTTCCATTGTTTAATACTGATGATTGTTTAATTTATGTTTGGTCGTTTTCTATTTATTATGCAAAATTTGTTGCACAATTGCACCGTGTTGTTGTTGTTGTTGTTGTTGTTATTGTTGATTTTATAGCTAAAGATGCGCCTACAGTTGGGCCTCTTTGTCACTCAATGTGAGACGCACAGACCGTCGTACTATACTGCTAGTTCATGGGATGGGACTGCAAATGGGCAGACGGTCGATCGGACAGACTGTAGGATGGATGGATGGATGGCTAGATGGATGAGTGGTCGATCGGTCGTCCAGGCTATGAAATGACCGTTTGTTTATGTCAATGTCGTTTGCTACTATGGTGTTGATGAGTTTCATTTACAGCGACTTTGCCTGTCTGTCGGTTTCCCTGCGAGTTTTGAACAGCAATTTCTCGTAATTATGACAATATTTTTCCAGCGATTTTTTTTTCACCATCCCAACGATTCGTCGTCATATCGTACATTGTAATATTGAATTTACTTTTGCATATTAATGCTGAAAATATGTGTTACTGGCGTTGATGTCGTGTTTGTATAATGAATTTATTAGTGCTGCTAAAATGTGAATTTCACTCTAGTCCCTCTTCAATGAAAGTGGAAT
Organism: Philornis downsi; assembly: GCA_019455685.1. Classification (NCBI taxonomy): domain Eukaryota; kingdom Metazoa; phylum Arthropoda; class Insecta; order Diptera; family Muscidae; genus Philornis; species Philornis downsi. The sequence continues at coordinate 619,043 of JAHXMU010000131.1, read as the reverse complement.
GAGGGTTACACGTATTTTTGCCATTTGCATGAAAATGTTAGCGAAAATTATAATGAATTTAGAAATTAACATGTAAAGGTTCAAAACATTTCCGTCCAATTAAGAATATACTTTAGATTTGGATTTGACAAGTTGTGTAGGGCAAATTTTGATACGGGAATGGGTTATCAAGGGAAATATTTTGTCATCAATATAGGCGGAAATATACGCGCAACTAACACAAATAATATATAATAATACATAAAGGGTGTCCCAACAAGAACGCAAGATTTAAATTTGGTGCCATTGTTTGACATTTGAACAATTGTTATTGTTTGCTAGTAAAAGGTACGAGGTTAGTAAAAATGGAGCGCTACACGAATGAACAACGCATTCTCATTGTGAAATTGTTTTACCGAAATGCTGAAAATTTTGCGGCTACAGTTCGCTAATTGCCATAAATTTGGGGTCTCAATAATGCTCCAAAAGAGTCAACTGAAAAGAGATTAATGGATAAATTTGCCAAAACTGGGTCTGTTAGTGATGCAAAGACACCAACGCGCATTCGACCAGGCCGATCGATTGAAAATGTCGCAGCTGTACGTGATGATGTCGCTCAAACTCCATCCACCTCAATTCGACACCGTGCTCAGCAAATTGGTGTCTCCAAATCCACTATGCAGCGAATTTTGACGAAAGATTTGCATCTTCATGCATACAAAGTTCAATTGACTCAGGAACTGAAGCCAGCTGACCATGGACAGCGAAGGGAGTTCGTTAATTGGGTATTGGAGAGACAACATAAAAATGCTGATTTTGCCGATAAAATCATTTTCAGTGACGAGGCCCATTTCCATCTTGATGGCTTCGTCAATAGGCAGGATTGTCGCATTTGGGGTGAGGAAAATCCTCGAGTGATTCACGAGAAGCAAATGCATCCTCAACGTGTCGCTGTGTGGTGTGGATTTTGGGCTGAAGCAATCATTGGACCTTTTTTTATGAAAACGAGGCATGTCAAGCGCAAACAGTCAATGGTGTTCGGTATCGTGAAATGATAACCAGTTTTTTCGTGCCTAGAATTGAAGAAATAAATGTGGAGGGCATGAGGTTTCAGCAAGACGGCGCCACATGTCACACAGCCAGAGAAGCAATTCAATTGCTGCATCAGTCATTTCCCGGTCGTGTTATTTCGCGTTTTGGAGACCAGAATTGGCCGCCTAGATCGTGCGATTTAACACCATTAGACTTTTTTCTTTGTGGTTTTTTTAAGTCGATGGTTTACGCGAATAAGCCGACGACGACTCAAGTCTCAAAAGAGGAAATTGGACGCTGCATTAACGAAATACCGCAGCATTTATGCAAAACGGTCATTGAAAATTTCATTAAATGATAGGGTGTGTGACAGCGAAGCCGCGGCGGGCGTCTGCCCGATATGTTTTTCCATACATAACCTCATTCTGTCTACATTACGATATAATAAAGTTTCACGATTTTTTTTCAAATATCTGTGTTTTATTTAAAATTTAAATCTTGCGTTCTTATTGGGACACCCTTTATAATATAATACAATTAATAAGCGCTACAACCAAAACATTCAAGAATAACTTCCGAATATATACATATAAATAAATAAATTTATTAAAAAATATCGGGTAAAGATTTGTTAAGCCTAATTAAGGGATTGAAATTGTAAAATATTATCGTGCCCATTTGCACATCTTCTACACAGAAAGACAATGTTGTCCATATACCTACAATATGAAGCAAGGAATCATGAGTTATTTTTATAGCGTGTCGAAAATGTATGAAAATGACATAGAAATAGGTTGTGAACAATTTTATTAATTGGTTTTTTTTTGTAGATGTGCCAGAACAATGCTGAATTAAAAATCAAATATTGTAAACTTAGCTTTTCAATTTGTTGAAAGCTTAATACATGCTGATGTACAATTTTTTTTTTTGTAAAAGTGCGAATGTAAAATATTGTTGTCATTATTTGCTGTTTGTTTCATAATTTCCGCTACAGTAAGTCTAACGTCCTTACTACCATGTTTTTAATCTCTCTGTCTGTTGTAAATCCTAATGAAACATCTTGAAACTTTGGCTCAGCATAATAATTTGGCAGATCAAAGCATATACAGGGTGGCGCATCAATTGCACTACAATAAGAAATTCATATTAAACAATGTATATCATTATTATTTCATATCATATTTATTTTATTGTTTTATTATTATTTTTATTTTATTGTATAGAAAATTCAATTTTATTTTATTTATTTATTCAATTAGTTTCGAGGATGATAAATCATAAATGACCTAAATGCTCATTCACGCATATGCGATACCTGATCAGAAAATTATTCATTGCCGGATCGGCTCATTTATTGTTTTAATATACTGCTTTAATTCAGTCGAATTCCTCTGTTTCGTTCTGTACATCTCTTGCTCGGCATAGACTCACAAAAGAAAGTCTGGCGCAGTCAGATCAGGTGACCATGACGGCGAACGGAAATCGGAGTTTCAGGACATAAATTTGTTTGAGAATTTTTGGAGGAGATCCGACATAATTGGTCTGGCTATGTTGCTCCGTCTTGCTGGAACCAAATGCTGTTGCAACGGATGCGTCTCCGACGCAGTTCTGGATAAAAAAAACTCCTTCAACAGCTTTAAATAACGAATAACGAACCCATTAACAGTTACTGTTACATCGTAGCACGATCCGTACAAATTGAACGATGTTCAGAAATTTAGTTTTTTCCTCTAAATCCATTACTCATGGCATTGGTTTATAAAGTCTTGCTGAATTTAAAAAATTTACAATTAACCACCATCTGGTACCTAACATACCAATTACCGGCTAAACCCCCGTATGTATTCATAGGTTCTCTTAATTAGCTGTACTAAAATTTAGTCTGATACACATTGAGCTCTCATCAAAGTATGGACTGCAGATGAAAATGAACTGCAATGCCCCAGCCCATCTTGTAAAAATTTCATTTCATTCTTGTAAATACGTGAAAAGTAGCCGGAACCCCCTTTATTGTAACCCTATACTATGATGGATGTCCTCTCCAAATTTCATGATTTTAACTGTAGCCATTTGCCCGAATTTAGGGCGCCATTTGTGCATTCCTGCTTCATTGTTTAAGCTGCTTCAAAAATTCATTGCTGGCAGGCGCGGTCCGGAAACTAGACGACCTCACGTGTAGTTTGAAGAAATTATTCACACTGTTTGCCAATAGACGGCACCAGCTCTAAGTGTTAGTTGATTTTGCCATAACCTAAACGTCCTGAACCAAGCTTAGTAAACATACCGCCCCGACACAATAGTGATTTTCTTTTGACGTTATATTCTTTTGGTTGCGTGAATGATTATGCCAGATTTTGTGTCAAATAATCGTCATATGCGGAAAGTTGGTTTTCTTCTTGCAATCGAAGAAAACGGCAGCTGAAGCTCATTGAGACCTTCAAAATGTTTACGGAGATTGTGTTTTAAATGAAACAACGTATCGAGATTGGTTCAGTCTGTAAAGACGGTGATTTTGATATTGACGACAGTTCGCGTGAAGGGAGACGAAAAACCTTCGAAGACACTGAATTGACGGCATTGCTTGATGGGGATCCGTGTTAAACGCAGGCAGAGCCTGCTTCAGTCTTAAGATTTACTCGCTAAGTCATTTGAGGTTGAGCATCGTCTTTTCGCCTGTGAACAACTGCTTCAGCCCACGCAAATTAGACAATATCAGACAAATATTTCTAGATTTGTAGCTATCATTTAATTTCAATAAATGCACTAGAACTTAGCATGCATTAGGCGTCTAGTAAATTTATGTCCTCTTTATTGTCTTTCCTAATAGGAACCGACAAAGGTATGTGAGTGAAGGTATGTATGTATATGTATATGCGTCAGTTCTCCTGGCTGAACTTTATAGTATTGTTTATTATGAAAAAGGGTATTATTGCAATGGTATCAGAATTTCTACTCAAGTTGTGGGGAAAACAAGAATTTATTATCGAAAATGGTTATATTAGGTTTTCAAAGTATTCATACATTAGAATCAATTTTCAAAGTCCTAATGGTGCAACTTCAAGACTTACTTTGATACGTTCATCAAAAGTCATCTTATCACACGTTAAAGGCGCAATTTATTTTATTTTCATTATTTAGGCAGCGCGACGGACAAGTCAATAATCAGTTGTTCAAAATATCACATACGAGTATATCAGTCGATTTTAAGAGACAGTTTTGTCTTATTAGATGTTGATCTACTGTCGTCTATTACTTTCTCTTGTTTCGCCATATTTCTAGTTAATAAACGTTGGCATGCAATTCCTAATACTTACTTACTTGCCAATACAAAAATAAGGACGTAAATTCGAAAAAATTGTGAAAATTGCATTTTGAAAGGCACCTCTGCTACTGGCATAAGATGAGTGGGGGATTTGTTATGGAAATCTCAGATCTCGGACTTACAGATCAGGACTTACAGATCTCGTTTTTCAAATCTAAGATTTCTGAATAAATATCATCAGAATTCCCATGTCATCACAGCGTACTCTACAAAGTGTCATAGTTGGAAACTTCGGGTGAGAAAAATTTTTCAGAGCTTATATCTATTCCAAGTGGAAACCAATTTTGCTGCTGTTAAATGTTTCGAAATCTAGGAATTGAGACAAAGAAAAATCATGCCCTGACTAACAATTTGTCTGCTATAATTAAAGACATATTTATTTTTATTTTTTATATTTTTTGTTCATATATTTTATTTTTTATATATTTAAATGTTAATTTTTCGCCATTTCCCGTTAATACAAAGGTAAAAAATTTGCGATCATTCTGTTTGATTGCCGAGTGTCAGTGTAAGACAAAAATAAATTATTTATTTCTTTAGCTGTAAAAAATTCCCTAAACCCTACAGATTTTGGAAAATAATAAATTTGTTCAAAATTTGCGAAAATAGGACCTCAAAAATGCATTGACCTGTCGTCCCATGATGGTAGGCTCGAATGCCAATACAACCACATCCCAGAACTTAAGATTCAATCACCTCGATGTGTCTGAGGTACACTTCGATTAGTTACGTAATCGATAAGTTTAGTAACAGCTTCCCAAATTAACGTTCGCAACCGTTGTTCAATTGTACACTTAGATCCTGTTCAGTGGGTCTGAAAATATGAAGCATGTAAGCCTATGGAATGGTAGAAACTCTACCATATTCTATTCATGCAATGACATTCACAAATGCGAATAGTGGCAAAAACTATCATTATTGACAAGTATGCTACGTTTTTGAGTTTAGGCAAAAAATTACATCGCATTTTTTACATCACCACCGATATTACCAGGCATATTTTTTAAAAAAGCTAAGAAAAATCACCTTTTTGTGAAATTCTTTTGAATTTGTTTTAGAGAAAAAATCCTTTGAGAATTCTTAAATTCTTACGATTTATATATAGGTATATACATATATCCAAATCTATCACATTGCTCATATTATGAGATTTTTATAAAAATTGTGCACGTTTATTCAAACAGAATGAGGAATCCGAAGTGATATCGTAGTGAGAATTACAATTTATTTCAAATATTAACAATATTTTTAAATTCCGTGAAATAAAAACATAAAATTGCGTCAAATATTTTCGTTCACTATAATATTTTTGAGTTTCTGTTAGCCTAGTTAATTACATCCTTATATTTTGAAGGCAATGTCAAATGGACTGACTTGCTGTTACCTTCATCTAATGCCCTTTGATTGGACAAAGCTAAAGGGAGCATGAAAAACGATTAGGTCATTGTCAAAATATTCTCTGAAATGATGCACTATAAAATACCACAAAACGCGTTCGTTCAAGTTGCACTGGATTCTAAATTATACTGGATTCAATAGAAAAATGTGATTTAAATCGATCATTTGTACGGGAGCTACCAAAAGTGGCCTGCTTACTTGGATGATTTTTCATATTTTTGCAGAGAATTAAAGACTGGACTTAGACTAGACTAGAAAATTATATACTATAGAATATATGTAGAAAGTTATGCTATCTCTTAACCTGCTAATTAATAATTAGTACAGAGCATAAACCAAATTCGATAAATCGGAGAAAAATTCGGTAAGCAACTAACTTCACGTTTCTGACCGGTGAAATAATCGTCATGTTAATTTGGGACTAAATTCAAACATCATTCAATATGCTAGAAATCGTCATCGAAACGTTAAACACAATTACTGCTAATATTTGAAAGAAATGGAATTTAAAGAAACTGATGTGAAGTAGTTCGTCCATAAAACCGATTTTTTTTTTGTAAAAGAGCCTATAAGTAAATCTTCTAAATTTAAAGACGTCTATTCGGTTTCATTTAATTTACGTTCTTTAGTGCATTTTGATTGTTGATGAAAATACAGAGTTCTTTGCAGAATATATGATACCTGCAAGCATATTTAATGTTTCCTTGTTTTTGTAATGCATTGCCATTTACAATGACTGGAAAACTAAAAAAAACGGAGCTATCCGAAAATGTAGCATTTACAACAAACATATTGCGTAGTCGTCATCCAAGGCTCTCGTGAGCCACAACATGTTTGCCAAATTATAGTTTACCAGCCGCAATAAGTTGTCTTGAATCAATTTCACCTTTTCTGCTGTATGCGTTCGAAAACTTTTTTCCAAAATGATATGCAATAGCGGATTTTCCAAACAAATTCATATTCATTGCTTCAACAAAAACATGGCGTATCCAATTTTATCGACAATTAGCAGTATTCCACTCCCCAGTGTTTGACGAAGAGAAATAAAATTGATTTTACCTAACCCTGGATGTGTTTGTAATGCGTACGTAATGCCACAGGGTATATTAAATATTATTATAACAATATGAAACGAAGTTGACAGTAACATTATAAAAACAATGCAGATACTCAAGAGCAACAATATGAACAGGTGCGGTCTTTAAACCGCTTGTCCAAACCCAAAATATTTAAACAATTATTTACGACTGGTACAAATCATTTCCTCTTCAAATGTTTGAAATACGTAAAAAATATCCCCTCCCATTCTGTCAATTGAACGCAATGCGAGTTATTCCATGATCGAAAGGGGAACGCATTGAAATTGTTTGAATTACGATCGATTTGATTTAATTCATGATAATATATTCATATGTATTTGTGTACATATTCATTAATTTTTTTTCTTTTATTTATTTATTTTTTTTTTGCATAGATTTATAAATATTTATATATTTTTGGATTTTAGCGAGCCATTAATGTTTTTTAACATGCTGAGCATAAAATAATGGAAAGTTTATTTCGAATATTGCAATAAACAAAATTATGTATCGGAAAATCCCAATCAGTCTGTCTTTATACAACGTATACTGCGCTGTAGTAATTGGCGATATGGGTTAATGGTGATATCCGTTCCATTGCTGCAGTCGATAGAGTCATTTAACGGTGAAATAAACAAGACGTTTTTTGTGGAAGTCTTGGGTTACGCCAAAAGTTACTAGTTTTCCTTTATTCTATTTGAAAGAATTCACATATGTTTCGTTATCTTAAATGTAAAGGGTGTCCCAACAAGAACGCAAGATATAAATTTGGCAACATTCGAAGTGTCATTGTTTGACATTTGAACAATTGTTATTGTTTGCTAGTAGAAGGTACGAGGTTAGTAAACATGAATGAACAACGCATTCTCATTGTGAAATTGTTTTACCAAAATGGTGAAAGTTATGCGGCTACAGTTTGCAACTTGCGATCAATTTGGGGTCACAATAATGCTCCAAAAGAGTCAACTGTAAAGACATTAATGGATAAATTTGCCAAAACTGGGTCTGTTAGTAATGGAAAGGTAACAACGCACCTTTGACCAGGCCGATCGACCGAAAATATCGCAGCTGCACGTGATGATTTTGCTCTAACTCCATCCATCTCAATTCGACACCGAGCTCAGCAAATTGGTGTCTCCAAATCCACTATGCAGCGAATTTTGACGAAAGATTTGCATCTTCATGCATACAAAGTTCAATTGACTCAGGAACTGAAGCCAGCTGACCATGGACAGCGAAGGGAGTTCGTTAATTGTAGAGGCAACATGGAAATGCTGATTTTGCCGATAAAATCATTTTCAGTGACGAGGCCCATTTCCATCTTGATGGCTTCGTCAATAGGCATAATTGTCGCATTTGGGGTGAAGAAAATCCTCGAGTGATTCACGAGAAGAAAATGCATCCTCAACCTGTCACTGTGTGGTGTGGATTTTGGGCTGAAGGAATCATTGGACCTTTTTTTATTGAAAATGAGGCGTGTCAAGTGCAAACAGTCAATGGTGTTCGGTATCGTGAAATGATAACCAGTTTTTTCGTGCCTAGAATTGAAGAAATGAATGTGGAGGGTATGTGGTTTTAACAAGACGGCGCCACATGTCATACAGCCAGAGAAACAATTCAATTGTTGCATCAGTCATTTCCCGGTCGTGTTATTTCGCGTTTTAGAGACCAGAATTGTTCGCCTAGATCGTGCGATTTAACACCATTAGACTTTTTTTCTTTGGGGTTTTTTGAATTCGATGGTTTACGCGAATAAGCCGACGACGACTCAAGTCTTAAAAGATGAAATTGGACGCTGCATTAATGAAATACTGCAGCATTTATGCAAAACGGTCATTGAAAATTTCATTAAAATATCGCGTGTGTGCCAGCAAAGCCGAGGTGGCCATCTGTCCGATGTGTTGTTCCATACATAACCTCATTCTGTCTACTTTACGTATAGTAAAGTTTCACGATGTTTTTATTTAAAATTTAAATCTTGCGTTCTTGTTGGGACACCCTTTATTATTATTTAGATTACATTTTTTGGAGATTTTCTTATGCAATCTATATAAATAAAAATCAAATGCCGTTCGTTGGTAAGGACATCAGTTGAGAACGGCTGGACCGAATTGAATAATTTTTTGTTAAATGTTCGTCGTAGTCCAACGTAGGTTTTTATGGAAAGGAAAATTTACCACGCCCACTTTTACGCCCACTTTTTTTCGATTTATCTAAAATTGTAAAACGGCTACACCGATTTGGCTAATTCTTTTTTTAAATGTTTGTAGTAAATGTTTCCAGTGCTGCTACAAATATGGGTGGGATTGGACAAAGGCGCGTGGTACCTCCCATATAAACCACAAATTAAAAATCCATTATCTATGCTCCTGCTTACGGTATTTGAACAAAATTTGGTGCGTAGGTTTGGTGTACATATCTTAAGTGCTACTGCAAATATGGGCGGGATTGGACAATGGGGCGTGGTACCTCCCACACAAACAAAAAATTAAAAATCCATTATTTCTGCTCCTGCTAACGGTATTTAAACAGAATTTTGTATTTCGGTTGAGTGAACATATTTTAAGTTCTTCTGCAAATATAGGCGTTTCTTATTATAATAGACCGGTTGGCATGAAACATTTCCAATAAAAATAAAATTTGAAGGCAAAGCAACTTTTGCCGGGTCGGCTAGTGTTTAATAAAAATCAAATATCGAAATATCTTACTTTTTCAATTTTCTAGCATAAGTATATAAACGCTGCACGCCGCTAGGGCAGTATTGCTGCGGTTATTATGTACCAGCTCAAAATCGCAAATATATCTATGTTTTTTAGCAGTGTCTCAGTTTCGTAATGATTATAAGGATTGTAATTACCATCAGTCTTCAAAAACTGCAGCAGCAGTGCAAATGTTGTTTCTTCATATGTCGTAGAGATAAGATAATGCAACGTAGTACTTTCCTATGAAGACGCCTCACAATGCCCCTCTCGGTGGTACTTGAAAAACTTTCACCAATTGCAGTTGCGGGCTGTGGGCTGAAGTGAGCAACGAAATCCTTCTCATGGTTGAACTTGTCACTGTAGCACACTTAATTTGCGACCTCCACTGACGAGACCGCTCGCAAATATTCCTTTGGCTTCTCACTAATCCTGAATACTAACTACGAATTATAACATCAACGAATACTTTTGTAAAATCTTTACCAAAAATGCCACAACAGCTTCAGTACATTAAATCCACTATATTACAAGATTGTCACAAAATTAGCCGATGTAATAAAGAAGACACAAAAAAGTTGGGAAAATTGTCCTTATTTCCCAATATAACCTCCCTTTAGCACAATACACTTTCTCCAGCAGTATTCAATAGCTTCGGTACCCTGTTTATAGTAAGAACTGTCAAACTCCATGAAAAAGCCATCAACTGCACTCTCCACCTCTTCATTGTTGGCAAATCTTTTACCGCTGAGCCACTTTTTCAAGTTTGGAAATGGAAAATAGTCCGAGGGAGCTAAATCTGTCGAATAAGATGCGTGATGAAACAATTCGAACTTCAGTTCATTAATTTTGACCACCCAAACAGAGGATGTGTGAACTGGAGCATTGTCTTGATGATACAGATTTTCTTTTTCCCCAAATGTGGGCTTTTTCCATAATTTATTCGCCATTTGTGTTTTTTCCTTTCTAAAGATAATCAATAAAACTCTTAAAAAAAACAGACGCCATGACCTTGCGTGCAGATGGAACCGACTTTGCCTTCTTTTGACACCTTCCCCTTTGGAAATTATAATCCACTGCTTTGACTATTCCTTTGTCGCAGGTGTAAAGTAGTGGACCAGTGTCTCACTCCATGTATATACATCGACACAAATATTCGGCTTTATTGCGGTGAAACGCTGCCAAACACTCCACTGAAACTTCTTCACGACGCTGTGTTTGCCCTATTTAAAGCAAGCGCGGCACCCATCTCATCTTCAAAACTTCTCATCTTCGATGTGCAGCACAACTATTTATTACAATTTTCGTGTATGGAGATCTTCAATGACATCGAAAAGATTTGTCTGAGCGATTGCATTCGACGGCTGTTCAGTCATTCAATCTGTTAATCACTTTAAATTCTGAAACGAAATTCAACTAAACGTAGATACGATACTAAATGGTACATCAAACTACTTTCTGGCAGTATAATAATATTTAATAGCTCATACTACAACAGATCATATGCTTGAGCCCCGATTCAAACAAAAAAAAAAAAAAACTGTAAGCGTAGGTCACCTCTATACGAGTATGTCTGACAATCATCAATTGTAGATTGATCGACAAGTACATAGCTGATTGTAAGAAACCCTCCCATATCTCACTGATGGAATGCAAGGGATTAGTTTTCGTTTTTAAATGAATCTCATTAAAAATTAATTCTTTTCTGAAAGGTTATTTCATTGTGCCCAATTTTGTAGATCAACAGGCACACATATTATGAAAAAAGATTATACAAATTAAATTTAGACAATTTTTAAGACAGTGCCCCAATCCAACTAAAATTAATTTTTACTTGAATTGAATTAATTTGAATCCGTGTGTTCATAATATTGTGTCGTTTTGAACTGGACAAAGCCGACTCAGTAGAAAAAATTTGCCCATACGAAGACTGAATTCATCTCTAATAAAATTTAAATTTTTAGAATTTTTTCTCCAACTTTAGCGTTTATTCGTTAATCAAGTAAATATCCTTTTTTTATATATAAATATTGTAAGGCGAAGTCAAAACCCATATACTTATTTAATTAAACGCTTTAGGTAGTTAGTAGTTAGTTCTGAAAATTAAAATAATAAATTTCCACTGAAAAACACGGACAATTCGATATTTAATGTGTGCCATAATGTTCTAAAAATTCTTTTCTGATACACCCACTTATCTGGCTATAGGTAAGTGCAGCGCCCCGTGTTCTGTGGACCTCAAGTGGCACAAGTATAGACGGTTCGTTAGGCAAAAACCTGCACATAAAAAGAGTGAATCCGACGTTGGTTTAATAGGAATTTTGGAATTGTATTAAATAATCGTACTATTTACTCACTAATTAAAGCTATGTACAATGAATTTGTGCAGATACTGGGTTATCCATTTTTTAGTTTAGTTAAATAAAACGCACATAATGCTATGATTTCGATTAAACTTTTATTTCATTATAACGCTTGGACTTTGCTTTTATGTACGAAATACAATGTCATTTAAATGACCACCTCCGGATTGGTTGCAACAGTGGATCCTTCTGAGATGGTTTTTTTCGCACATTTCGGGCGGTATCTCGGCGATAGCTAGACTAATGTTGGTTTTTGAATGCTCCAACATTTGGGGATTATCCGCTTAAACACGGTCTTCGACGTAGCCCCACAAAGAAAAGTTTAACGACGTCAAATTGCATGATCTTACTGGGCAATTGAGGTCGCCAAAACATGAAATTACGTTTTCTGTAAATTTCTCATGTCGTGTTGTGTGGCTCGTGACACCGTCTTGTTGAAAACACATATCCTACTAATAGTCTTCAATGGCAGGCAAAAAAAGCCTGTTAAGGTAGAGTAATAGCGTTCTAAATTGAAATTCGGATTATTCGCCACATTTTCACTAAAACAAGTGTTGTTTTCGCTCAGCGCATACATTGTGATGATGCACATGCCCATGCATCTGTAACACTTCCAGTCTCTTAAAATTTTTTTATAATCGTGCCAATTCCTTGCACAGTAGGTCAAACATGACGACAATAATCACCTCGTAATATACGAAAAGTGCCCCCGTTTGAATCATCACTTTTGGAATAAGTTTCAATTATTTTTACTTGTTCTCCGGCTGTTAAACGATCCATATTTGTAATTGGCAAACCTTTCACTAAATAAATAACACTTCAGATGATAGATATACTATTTAAGCGCTGATGGCTTTGGCTCTGTACAAAAATAAACCGTTCCACGATAGAAAATGTTTAAGGGACTGCCCTCTATGTGGGCTCGGTTATTGAAAAATGGGTATCATCATATGTTGCATATGAAGAGTACCGATCCTGATGAAGACTGATGAAAGATTGTCGCGGAGTCCGAAATCCGTCTTCCTTCTGGGTGATTACTATACTTGTATTGACTTTTATATCAACAAAATATTTTAAAACATTTTCAATAATGGAAATGTATACTTGACCTCACAGTCAACTTGGTGTAGACTATCAACTTCTGTATACTATCAAGAGATTATCATTAACTGTGAAAACAAAACAATCTGCGAAAATTAATTTTAAATTTCAAAACGGTGACATACAAATATAAATTATATTATAAAAATCAAAAAATGAATTTTTATTGTGAAATCAGATGAATACATTTATGAACAATGTAATGTAAAGTATTTAAAGTAAAGTTCTTCCGTAAAGACTTTTAGTTCAAAACACCATGTATAACTGCTGTTTGCAAGAAATGCTTCAAATATTTCTCTCAGACATCTTCAGTTATTTACAACATTAATTTGTTTTTTTAACTGACAATTTCAAAGTAAATTTCAACAAAATCAAAAGTGTTTATAGTTTCATTTGAGATGTTTGAGTTAGAATCAAAATATACTGCAACTTGGTTGGGTTGTTTGAATTAGAAGCAAAATTGCATGTAGTTTTATTTGGATACTTGAAACTGAAATAAATTTAAAAAAATACTTTTCGTTCTGTTTTCATTTTAGTGACGTTTTCTGCTGGACAGACATATCATTAAAACTCGTATTACAATATTTTAGGGCACAACACAGTACTCCAGTTTGATGGACTACAATTTGCTTTTCTCGCTACCGTTCACTTCTCGCAGACGAAAACCGTTCCACCTTTCTGCAAGTTTATATTAAACTGACTTATCAAGAAAATATTAGTAACGATTCGGCTGTTTTCAGATACGATACAATTGCGAAAAAATCAACGCAATTCATTCAGTAATAAAGTTGCATTAGCATAAAATCATAATCACACGTCCGTTGAACAACAGTTCATATATTCGTAATCACGTCCATATCTAGTCAGACAGTACATGCTTGCGAATGTTGGCCGTGTTATTATAATCTTCTCATAACTTCATCATAAATTTCGACTTTAGCCACCGTTTCTAGTACCTACAGCCAATACGTCCACCAAACGCTGCCAAAATGCTTCAAGCATACCAAATAAGCGAGTACATCGTTGTATGGGGGAGTCGTTTACACTATACGGCCAATACATGAAGAATTCATAATAAATTTGGCTCAGATTCGAACGTTTATCATAATATCGTAAAAATTATCGAAATGAAAATTGAAACATGACATTTAACATATGTTTTCTTGGTCGCTTGTTAATGCTCCGCATATACGTTTCGATTGGTTATTTCCCAAAAAATACAAATTATGAATTCAACGGACGTTCCGGTAGGATAAGTGTGTTTTAATTTCATAAATTCGTCATGAAATTGTCTGAGAATGAATGAAATGTGAAATATTTTGCTGAAATGAATGAAATGAGAAATATGAGGCCAGTTTTAACGACTGCATGGAATTGGAACAACTGTTAAATTTGGGGCAGAGTTTTTGTTATGATGTTCCGATTAAAGAGTCACGAATATCTTGGAAACACGCAATAAAATATATGGACAGACGAACGGACGGACATATATAAAACGAATTTTAAATTGCTTCTAAAACACTGCTACATATGATTGCCAAGGGATTATTTAATTTGTTAATTTAACTTGATTTTTCTTGGAAATTTAAAAAAAAAAATTGTTTCAACAACAATTCTACGCTCGATGTGATATGGAGTGGGAATATTGGGCCCCTCGCAGATTTAAATCGCGAGTTAGACTGTTCTTCCTTTTCTTAGGTGGCGACTGGAATAAACATCCTTACCTACTACACGCCGCCCGTAGAAAATAATTCCAAGCGCTTCGATCTTCTGCGATTCTCCTCCAATTCGTCACGCCAAGCTTCGACAGTATTTCGAAAGCCTGGTACTTCGAACGGAGTTTTGGTCGCCCTCTTCTGCGCCGACCATCAAGTTCGTTGTCAAAAACTTTTCGTGCCGGAGCATTTGCGTCCATCCGCACAACAAGACCCAGTCAACGCAATCGCTGTATATTAATGCGTTTGACCACGTCGATGTCGGCATGCAGCTCATACAGCTCGACGCTTATGCCCTCCGTTAACGATGATGAGTCATATATTTTCTGGAGTATTTTCCTCTCGAAAAAATGGCAGTACTGATTCATCCGCGTGCGATGTAACCCAGGATTCTTAGCCATATAAAAAGACAGGTAGAGTCTGGTACAGTCGAATTTTAGTTTGTCGAGAGAGTGCTTTATCATTGAATCTCTTGCTTAGCCCATAGTAACATCTGTTAGCAAGCAATACTCTCCTCTTTATTTCCATGCTAACATCATTCGGTTTGTTTACAGCGTAACCGAGATAGATGAATTCTTCCACCACTTCAAAATTGTAGTTGTCAACGTTCAGACAGCATCCCCAACGAGTAGACCCTTTGTTCGTTGAAACCAATAACTTTGTTTTGTTCTCGTTTACCACAAGACTGATTTTCGCTGCTTTCTTATCGATGCTTGAGAAGGCTGCAATAACATCTCGCAGTTTTCTGCCATTAATGTCTATGTCATCCGCATATGCGAGTAACATATGGCTTATGTTAAAAATGGTACCAGTCGTGTTAATTGCAGGTTTCCTCATAATCATCTCCTTTGCATGTTTAAGACGTTGCACGATAGACTGTTGTCCTGTCCTCATTCCTCATTTGGTGTAAAAAGTTATACTGTTAACATATCTTATTCTATACAAGCCCACATTCTAATTAATGCATTTTTACATAAAAGCTGAACCAGATGTCACAGTTTTTGAGCTGAGTACGTCCCTGTCCTGATCATCATATCCCCTTGATGGCGATGATATCAGCTTTATATCTGTTATGAGTATTCGCTAATCTGAAATAAATAGGTGAATATTTTTAAACATTTAGCAGGTTCCATTTCTTTATGTGGGAATTAAGTTTCGCTTACTACCACGTTATACATCGTGGGGAAAGAAACCAGTCTGAATCCATTTACGAAGGTACTGGTATGCAAACTAAATTTTTAGGCTGTTGGTCCCAGAACATCTTCCAGCCTTATCTTTAAACTCTGTCAGAACAATTTTAATATTGAGACCAAGACAACGGTCGTGTGCATCTTCAAGACACTCATAAAACGTAGCTTTAGTCTCGCCTTCCTTGCCTTGAAAGATATACAAAAAATCAGCATAATAAAAAGATTTTTCTCCTGTTCTAAACCACGATGCAATGTGTCTAAACATATTACCCGTTACAAAACTGCATCCGCATTCATGACTTTCTACATGCCAGGCACAGCAAATATCATAGCTTTTGCGAAGAGTACATACATGGTGATGTAATTTTTAAAGTTGTCAATGATATCCGCCCATCAGATAGAATGTCTAGAATGTCCGCCTCATTCTAGATGCATATCCTTAAGCTATGATGCTTATAGCAATGACGAGAGTCGTCAACATTTTACAATTCGTTTCTTAATTTTCTTTCTTGTTTTCATTACAATTTTGTTTAAGATGAGCGGTTCTTTGGGCCACAGTATTCGATCAAAATTTTGGGCATGCCAACGGTCATTAGACTGCCATAAAAGTTGTGTTCCAATAACAGACGTTTTCAACTTACGTAGGACACATTGGTGTGACCATGTCGTATTACTCAAACTACTCACCTCATTACTTTACGTACCATCAGACGGATGTCCGATGGCATTGCCAAGGGATACTTATTTATGGAGATCATGAGCTGTTTACAGATGTTATCAAAAGGAGTCTGGTTATTTGCAAGCGAATATCGGGAAGAGAGCAAAAATTGCACTTCTTTCTTTTTCCAAATTACACCCTAAAAAGAAAACGATAACCCAAGTTATATGAATGGAACATGGTAAAACTTCGCATGTGAACTTACGAATTTTTTTCCACAATTCCGGGCGTTTTTTTCGTACTACTTCACGCTAACGGCGCATAACTTCAAAGTAATACTCCTTTACCGTACGACCTTATAGTAAGAACTCCTGATGCACTACGCCATGCTAATCGAAGAAAACAGTGAGCAAATCCTTGACATTTGATCGAACTTGGGGTGCCTTATTGGCCTTGGCTCTCATGCACCCTTCCATTGGGACGATTGGGCTTTGGTTTCGATGTCAAAACTATAAATCCATGATTCGTCACCAGTTATGAGCCTTTTAAGCAAGTCTGGATCATCGCTGACGTCATTCAATAATTCCTGAGCGATGCGACGTTGTTTTTGGACAAAATTAAGCAATTTTGGAACGAACTTCGCTGCCACACGCTTCATGCCCA
Organism: Philornis downsi; assembly: GCA_019455685.1. Taxonomy (NCBI): domain Eukaryota; kingdom Metazoa; phylum Arthropoda; class Insecta; order Diptera; family Muscidae; genus Philornis; species Philornis downsi. The sequence continues at coordinate 601,844 of JAHXMU010000131.1, read as the reverse complement.
AAATTTCCGAAAAGAATACATGATATCAGCCAACTAATATGCCGACATCCCCAGTAACTACTCTAATTGTGATTCGGTGATTCTTCATAACAATTTTCTTCACTTTCTCAACATTTTCATCGGTTGTTGATGTGCTGGGGCGTCCAGAGCGAGCGTCACCATTCACATCTTCTCGACCTTCTGTGAAAAGCTTGTACCACTTGTAAAAATTTTTTGACTCAGAGTACTCTCACCGTATGCCACTGTCAACGTTTCAAGTGTTTTTGAGCACTTAATTCCTTTTTTTATACAAAATTTGATGCAACTCGTTTGATCCATTTTTTCGATAGCTGAAAATCCCCGAACCCGCAAAAAATTTATCTTATTTATGCCTCTCACAAACAAACAAAGCATGCTATATGTATGAAACTGTCAACATGCCTTCGAGACGAGTGTAACAACATAAAAAAATAGTAATCGAAAGTCGAATGTACGTAGTCCGCGAAATTTGAAAATTCATCTTAATTTTTGAACACACCTCGTATATGCGTTCTATTTTTAGATTTATTAAATGCGACCTAATTCTTATCGAAGACTTCAAACCTCTGTTTTGGAAAGTTTTACTAGACTTATCGATTACATAACTAAGCGGTGTGATAGTCTGACATATTTAAAGCCGCACACCGAAAGAAATGCGTGGCATGAATCTACGATAGTATGCACGATAGTCATACTTCTTTTAAGAAGGGGCAGCTAGTAATGCCCGTCGAAAAGTCGTACTATTTCGGTCAACGCGATGGAAAGGAACTAATTCCATATGGAAATTGAACGTTGAATTTCAATATGAAGAAATATCATTCAATTTGAATTAAAGCTTCCAAATATTATGGAGACTTTTTTCGGTCAAAAAACTAAAACCATTCGCCTATAGTTTGAGGTCTTAGAACTCGTACGGGGACTTATTCTGCTAAACCAAAAGAAAGGAATTGTAAAATATCCCAAAAATTATTCTTCATGATCGAAGAGTGTACTGACGAGACATCGAAAATGTATCACTGTAAATGAGAAAAATATTTTCCAAATTTATACCGCGTTTGCTAACAATGAAACAAAAATGAATTTAAAAATAAGTAAATATATCATCACAAATACAAAAGACCGTCCTTCTTCTGACTGTTTTTATGTTGGTTAGATTGGGTGGGTATGACAACGGGTGAAACCCAGGTCCATTACTACATTCCTATATAGAAACGGCAGACTAGTGTGTGAAAAGGAGACGTAACAGTTGGCCCACACAATTATCACCTGGATGGTGAATATTACGTGACACTTCTGAATCGTTTGGATGAGGAATTCAAGAAAAACCCTAACCGAATGACAAAGAAAAAAAATGCTCTTTCACTAAGACATTTCATCGCGCCATATGCAGATGATCACAAATAATAAATTGCATGCATTCAAGTTCGAATTGCTGCCCATCCATCGTATTCGCTAGACCTGGGACCCGGAGAGAAATCTCAAAGGGATCCTTTAGGGCAAACTAGTAAATGATGCGGTCATTGCGGAAATCCAAGTATATTTCGGGAGTCTCAACAAATCTCGACAAAAGATTAGAAAAAAAATAAGGATTTGACATATTTGATAACATGTGAGTGAAACTTTAAACTTATTATTTAGATTTTGCAAGCTTTTGATCACTCAATCATTTTAATCATTTTTTCTTCTCCTAAGAACTTAAGAACTAAAGAATGCCAGCCATTCGTCTAACATCTTCTGAGCTGCTAGGAAATCTTTAATATTTCCACTGATGTTAAGTTTAACAAACTAAAGACGGAAAGTCATTAAATCATTGCAATCATTCTATACCATTTGATAAATACAATAATAATAATTTCGTAAAATCATTTCTATAATTCATTAAGGATACGGGCATACAAGTGTATTTGCTTCCAACGCAAAACGGAGTTGTAGCCAAAGGATACAAATCATAACTGACAGTGGCAAGCAAGGATTCGTACAAAAAGAATATCACTTCCGTTGTGAACAATAGAGGGTCGCTGTAAAACAACCAGTAAAAAGAAATGAGTGATCCCCCACATTCGAAGTAATTGTTTGGCATGAAAAGTCTGAACTACGGACCATTCGACCCTTTAGTTGCTGACTTGACTGTGTGGTCACAAAGAGGTCGAATTACATGAACATCACCCATTTTTGTTGTTCCCAGCGGCAGAGGGTGAGAGGAGGGGAAATCATCGAAGGGCATTGCGAGCTAAAAAGGGTAAAATTACTCACTTAACTCATCAATATTTATATTTATGCTATGTGAAAACGTCCGTTGTCGGTTGTATTCGATTTTACTTTTGTTGTTCGCTCGCTTCATTGAAATCATATAAATGAAATCCAGTAACAACAGCAATCAAATATTTATTTCTATGCATGTGTAGAAATATTTTTATTGATGAATGTATGTACATTTTGTATGTATGTTTGAACATTTATGTGAGAAAGCGAAAATAGAACAAAAAGCCAGCAATCCACTTTTATGTGGTACGAGATGGACAGCTGTGTCGGTTGGTGCAGAATGTTATGTTCACTACATTCTCTATATATCGATATAGATTCTACTAATATCGATAGAATCAGTAATATTTGCATTACAGAAGACACAAAATCTTTTGTAAATTTAATTCAAGGCTGATTATTTGCATACGAGTACATGGGGTGATTAAAATTTCCAGCCATATTATCGCACAATTTTCCAGAGCAATCGTAAACGTTTGCTGGTTAATCGACGCAAACAAGCGGCATACTTGCCAAGTTTATACGTCTTTGTAGGATGACACTGAATTACACAAAGTCTTCAATAATGATAGGTAAAAATTTTCGTGACCCATTTTACACCAAACGAGGATTTACAAAAGGCGCCATCCTATCGTGCAATCTGTTCTACATATTTTTTAAGGAGGGGGCGCAAATAAGCAATTATTTGAATTTATGAGAAGTGAAAGACGGGAGTTTAATTCTGTTGTATTGAAACTGGGTGTTTATTTTATTACCTTCAGAGCTACACTTTATGTCGGTTGGGTTTCCAAAAGAGAACTGCCTGAAGTAGCAAAGGTTGGATTATTTGCCTCGAAATATTAACCATTTCGAACACGACTGCTAGAACAAATATGGTGGCGGAGTAAAACTTTACCACACAGTAGTGTCAGTAAACTCATGACCACTTGCGATAATAGTTCAAAGACAATCAATAAAATTCAATTCTGGCATAAACAATATTGTTGGAACATTTGCCATACTTTATAGGAAAAATTTGCGAGATATTAAGACGGTCTTCTTAATCTTTAAGAAGGAAACAGCAAAAATGGATGTTTAACATAAATAAAGGCAAACTAAAGTTATTTGTTTCGACCAACAAATAGTCTACTACGAGATGTTAGAGCGGCCTTCTTAAGCTTTAAGAAGAAAACGGCAAAAATGGATCTGAAAGATAAATGAAAACAAAATAGAGTTATTTCTTGCAACCAACAAATAGTCTACTCATTTAGTATGCCGTGTGAGCATTGGCAACTATAACTATGTGGGTGGGTGTATGAATTCATCTTTTACTGTTGCCAGTATGGCTTAATATGGGCTTACCACGTCTTTTAATGGCAAACCCTCTCTCGACAGACGAAAATTCAACCGTACCAGACACTAGTTCTACTTGTCATGCTACATGGTTTCAGAATCTTGGATTATCAATTCTGGGAGTTTTTTTAAAGAAAAATACTATACGGATCCATAGTCGTTAATGGAAAGTATCGATGTGGAATAAACCATGATCTGAATAAGCTGTATAGCGGCATTGACGTGTTCAAGTGCATTAAAATACAGCGATTGCGTTGATTGGATCATGTTGTGCGGATGAACCCATTTGCACCAGCAGGATAAGTCTTTGACAACGAACTAGATTGGAATCGCGGAAGAAGGCAAGCAAAACTTTGTTGGAAGGAAAAGGCTTTTGAGGCGCTGCTAAACTTAGTATGATGATTTGCAGAAAAAGTTTAGAAAACTGAAGCGTCTTGGATTATTTTATATATGGAGCATATAATAGATAATACACATTGTATTCTATTTGCCGTCTAATTAAGTTAATGTGGCTCACACTGACAAATCAGTCAGATTGTCTTTGTCTTCACAGTGTCCACGTTAATGATCATTTTCGTATTAATGTACAGAAGAATGTTTTCACAGTGACCACATTAATGATAATTTGCTTAAATATGTACAAAAGAATGATCACCAATTTAACTGTGAGGTCTAGTATAAATTTCCAAATTGAAAATGTTTTTTTTAAGCATTTAGTTGGAGTGGCAGTAATCGCCTACAAGGCGATTCTGATTCAATTCTAATTTCGCGACAACTCCATCTTAAGATCCCTATGTGAATGAATCGATAGTGTTGGTATATCACCGGTTGCATATACATCTACTTATAAGCAGATTGTATATATGTGAAGTAGATATCACCCGAACATGTCCAGCTTTGTATTGAAATTTTGCCATTACACCAAACAACAATGATGGGGTTTCCTCATGAAATTCCCTTTTTCCTTAGACCTATTTGGCATATTTGCCCAAGTTTTTTTCGTGGTAAATTATGATCTTATGAATCACACTCATTTGCTATCGCAGATATAGTTTTAAGTACAGACTAGTGCCAATAATATTCACGGAGTCCTTTTTTGTTTTAATAACATTCTTCACAGTGCACAAAAGAAGTTACACTAAATTAGCTGTGAGGTCAAGTAAATATTTTGAACTTGAAAATGTTTTTATTTTTATGTCCAAACAATTTGAAAGAAAAAAAAAAAAACAAAAAATTGTAATGCCCTCACATGTCGGCACTTGAACACAATTTGGCTTAAGTGAATGACCAAATAACTGATTGCTAGGATTGCCACCTGCCGTTAAATAACACTAACAATGAAATCTCTAAAGAAATGAACAAAATGTGAACGCCAAATATTAACGAGTGCCCCAAATGTTAATTGTTCTCAGGCATAAGGCTGATAAAAAACTGACAAAATGTAAATAAAATGAGATTATTTTTTGAGAGCCTACATAAAAATGAAAGGTGATTGATAATGTTGTATAATAATTGTTCAATGGTTTGTAACGCTTGTAATCGGTAGAGGGAGTTAATGGTGCGAATCATAAACTAATCAGCATCGATCAAAGCGAAATATTACATTAGATTTAGATCCACAAAGAAATTTCAGTTATGTGAACTTATTTCCATTCACTTTCAGAGGATGTCCTTTCACGTTGAAACGAAAAAGTATTGGAAGCCAGAAGGTATGTGGATAACTAATTTGCTGAGGACTACGGATTAGAAATTATAGAAGAAAAAATTTACTTTTGCTAAATAGGTCAACTCTAGGGGTTCGTTCGTAGAACTAAATATTGAGCAATTTAGTTGTGGTGAATCTAGGAATATGTGAACTAAAGCAGACAAATTTGTGTGGAAGCTAACAGAAATGGCGTGGTTTTCCAGTCAATTTATTCAAATTTTACCGATCATTACAACGAAATACTATTGGAAAAGTGTATCTTACTGCAGTCTATGGATTAAGGATAACAGGGGAAAAATACAATTTTGATTGATTTGTGAGAGAGGTACTAAAAAGGGCAAGGTTTCTTGGTCGATTCTCCTCAATTTTTATTAAGTATTATAAATCAAAATAACGTATAAAAATCTTGGCAACAACAGTCTAAAAACGCTATTCCCTTGAATCCCATGAATGGAATATGGAAAAGCTTCACACATTCAATGAACATAAACATATTCTGTTTATAGGCTCACTGAGGCTTAAAGGTGATATAGAGTGCAATTTTTAGAAACTTTTATTAGAATTGCCGATTGCTGGATTACCCAAAGCGTTCGTCAAATGCATCTACGTTACCGCAGTGAAAAAAAAAAATTTCAATGGTTATATCAGAGTTCCAACTCGCGATTACAAGCGCGATAACCGCAATTCTCAACCGTCGTGCAAAAAGGCAAATCTCTTACCATTCCATAAGTGAGACATGGAAGATCTCCTCATATTCAATGAGCTTACATGCATTCTATTTGTAGACTTAAAGGTACCTACAGTTTAACGACAGTTTCGAACATCACGGTTTCCCAGCGAAATAAATGCATTCAAGGCAGCAAATATTCATCACATTTTGTGATGGGGAAGTGATGGAAAATTGCATAATCGCCAAGGAAATTAACATAAGGTTGTCATAGGAGGGAAACACTATTTTATGATGCCTCTCTTCTCTACATATTCATGAGTGATGTAGATGTGGTGAAAATTCATAGTCTTTGGTAGCAATTTTTCATTATTCAAAAAAATTGATTTATATTTCAGAAAATATTCATATTATGTAGTCAGAAAAACGTTCCACTGCAAAGTAGTCCCTCAATATAAATAATTACACCAAAATTGCTTTTGAGAGACGCATTCTTGTTTTTATTACGGCAACTGGCCGAAGACTCCTTAAAAAAATAGCAGACGGACACAGAACTGGAAATCACTTAATTTTCCGCAGAATTGAAGCTTACACAGCCTCTACCATTAACTACAGTTCACAATATTATGGACGGACATTAACGATATAGATTTTTAGGCGATAGGAAATGTATATGTTTCATTTGATATTCCGACATATTTCATCACTTGTAGTTTTTATATAAGAAATTGAATGACAAACGTGATACGTTCATCATCATATAAGGGAGAGTAAACAAATGTTTTCCCAAAAACTTGAAATAAAAACTCTTTAAACCGGCTACCAAAATGTACGCCTTCGGGCCCTAAGTAGTTGATTTTGGCGTATTTCATATTAAGAAATTTTGCTTTGATTTTCAGAAATTATAAATGGGAATCGAATCAATGTTTTCAGGAACTTCATTACATTAATATTGGAAGTAGTTTAAAAGTTCTTCGTTGGAAACAGTAAAAATATATGCATTCCATTTTTAGAAGTGATGAAAATGTGACTCTTAATAAATGACATTCATTTTTTTCTGGGTTGATAAGCACTTACTAGACTTGTCGATTACTCGACTACTCAAAGTATTCATTAGACACCTTGAGCTGACCGCCGCTCAAATAATGATAGGTGGCTGTATACGGATTTGAATCTGCGATAATGCGAATGACAATCGCGTGTATTAACCAACTCTCCACGGTCTGTAACATGTCTTTCCCTAACTAGGAATTAGAGAAGATAGATTAAATTTTGTAAAATAATCAAATTTTTTTCAATATGCACCAGAATGAGCTCAATAATGTAGTCCGTTTTCGTTTTCAGATCCAACTTTAATAAACCCATAACGTGCACTAAATTTAACTGAATTTGATGCAATTGAATAAAATATGTATAGAGTGGCGCAAAGTAGCGTTAAGATTTGATTAAGGACAAAATTTTTGTTTAAGTCTTTTTTTTTTCGTCTCTTTACAGAATTAACTAAATAATACTTGGGAAATTTATGATGGAAAGGCTCAGCACAGAACAAAGAACCAACATCATTCAATTTTTCCTTGAAAGTCAGCATTGTATTATTCATATCATATGGAAATTTCTTTCATGTTCGAAATGCTCCTAGCGCTCCAACAATTTACCGATTGGTTCAGCGTTTTAGAGCAACAAGGGGCTGTCTGTGATCTTCCGCGTGCTGAAAGACCTCGTGCAGTTCGCAATGAAGTGACCATTGCCCGAGTGCAACCAAATATTGAGGAAAACCCTATCACTTCCACCAGGAGACGTCTTTGCAAAGAATTTTACATATGTTACATCTTTTCCCATATAAGATGCAATTAGTTCACGAGTTAAAACCAAATGATGCACAAGAACGCCTTCCATATAGCCGCCGTTAACGTTACTTATGCACCACCCTTTATTACACAGAATATAAAGGTTAATTGCTTCCAAAAAAGGACCTTAATTTGACTTTTCTTTTTAAATTTTGTCACGTATTAGAAGACGATACAGTGGATGACACCTTAGATAACCGCAGTTTACTAATTAGGAGTTGCAGCAAGAAACTGAATGCCGCAAAATGGATATGAGAGATACAAGGAGGATCAGTTCGATGCGGTGTATAGGTATTTACAACTTCCAGCTTCGATCTAGCAAAATATCAAGCTGTGGCAAATTTTGAAAAGTTTTATAAAGATTTATAACAACTAGACAGATACCGCACAATCGACTTAAATGTCATGAAATACATCTGGTCAGAAGAAACTTGGTACTTTAAATGCTTCTTTCTGGGTGTTAAATTTTTCCCTTACTGAATGATATTTTATATATTCCTAAAAGTAAAGTAAAGGTAAAAATAAAAAAATTATTTTATACATATTTTCAAAGATTTCGTAATCTATAAAAAGAACATCACCATGAATTTTCAACACAACAATATCAATGATATCATTCCCAAACAATTGATATCTGTAAAATAAACCTGTTGTAGAATTTTTTTTGTAAAATTTCAAATCGTCGGATTTTAAAGATAATCATTCACGTAATTGTTTCAACCTCATATTAAATTCGCTAATATTATGTTGTAGTTGTGTATATGAATTGTTGGTTGACGAATAGGATTCTCAAAGATTTGCAGTATATTTCACGTAAACCACAAATTTTGCAAGCTTCTGCTGAAACGTTTTGCACATATTTTTGCCAATGTAGAATACAAACGTAATTCGACAACCCAACAAATATGGAATCACATATCTTTTTCATTACTTTTGTTCATTTCTTTATTTGTTCATTTTGCTCACACCACGTCCCACCGTCAAGTCATTCATTTGCAATCTCACTCCGATTCAACGTTCGTGCACCTTCTCTGTTGCACGTTCCAATCACTGATGGTGCACAACAAAAGGTCACAATACAAAAATGATAAACGGATATAAAAGCTGTAAATGGTGGACGTATACATCATAGTCCACCAACTCCTTGCATCCATAATAGTCTTTATGTTTCCGTTTTCGTCTACTGCCGCTTCCTCTATTCGAAGTTTGTGATTATTTATACTGTGTTTTATTGATTTCATTTTATGTACAATTTCTTTGCTGAACAAAAAGTGTCTCGTATTGAAATTACTTTGTATTTTCATACATTCGTACAAAGGGGCTTTATTCCCGGACTTCGTTACGACTGGCTCTCCAACAATAAACGTCTAGCCCTTCGTCCTGTCGTCTTCTTTCAAGTTATAGATTTGAAATCCTGCAGAATAACACAAGAGCAATCATCGTAATGCAAGGAAATTCTGTAGTCGGTCTTATGTTTATGATGATGACGATGATGAGGGCTATGATGGAATGGGCGTTTCTAGAGTTGAATTTATTTGGCACAATATAAAATTGAAACTTATCAATATTTTGACTTGAACTCTATTGTTCGCTTGAGTTTATGGCAATAAATGTTTGAACTTTTTCAAAGAGCCTTTGTGGGTGGGTGGTTGTAAGCAATTCATAAAGGAAATTATTATGTTCGGTAATAAAAGGGATTACATTGTATTGTAGATCCGGCAAAAAGGGTTACGAAATTTGAGGCATTAAATCGATAGGGGTTATACTATTATGATGGAATGATATTGAATTATTTCTTAGTATTGAGTGACTGTTTTTTTTTTTATTTTATTATAACGTACTTTGTTAATTGACAAATTTATTCGTATAGAGAACAAAAAGAAGGAAACTACATCATACGTATTGTTGGCACCACAGTCCAATTATTTATTTTCTTTAAGCCTTTCTTCCAAGCCTTTGTTGTACTAAAATTATAATGTCAAAAGGAGACAAATGCATTTTACGTACTAAAATCAGTCACCAATTTTTCTTGTTAATTTTTTTTCTCATTAATCACTGAGCGAGCAGGAATAAAAACTGCTGGTGTTATTTGACCTGTTAAAAACAACGATTCACACAAGACTGCAAAGACAAATTCCTTCGCCATAACATTTCAGATAAAATTATATTATTTGAAATATATAAAAGTGCCTATAAGTGGCACAAACGTTAGAATATGCAAATATCGCATAAAAGATCATGGTCGACATGCTGTTGAACACCTCTAATGGTCGATTAATCGATAAGTGATCTAAAAGATTCTTAAACTGATGACTGGTCATCTAACTATAGGTTTCTTACTAAGCTCACTGGATGTAAGAATTTCTCCGTATCTTATAAAATAACTAAGTTATTTAGTTTTTACTTGGTGTTGCAGAATGAACATTATTAACAATTGATGAATTTGCAATCATCGTTTTATTGGCAATTTCAAGTTATTAGATTACAACCATAAAAGTGATATACGACTATCCTATGAGATGAATATCCCCGAAATAATTTTGAATATTAGTCCAAATTTCAAATATTTTGAAATTTAGTGCAAAAATAAAGAGAAATCCACCCGACTTCAATAAGAACCAGTAGGGTGGTGTCAAAAATTCATGCGGATGAAAACTTATATAGCTATTAAAACTTCTACATGAGTTGCGATGTACAGGTTCGTTACAACAGTGGGTGTGACGAAAACATCCAACTTTCCCGCATAACGCAGCTACGTTGCAAAAAGTCACGAAATTTGAGGGGTTAAATCGATTGGAGTTATATTGGGTTACACTATATTTGCAATGATATATACGCTGATATATATTTTTATAATCTTTAAATAACCATTTATAGAAAAAGAACGTTGTAATTGAAAAGTTACCAATTTTACAGCAGATTGTTAATGAATAATTATGAATATGTCGAAGAAGCTTAATTTTTTCAGAGGTGAATTGTTTGCAATGTCAGTTTTTTTTCAAGCTGGACCAGTTTTGGTCCATTTTTCCTAGCAAAAATTCAAATTTTTAAATATATTTCATAATTAGCCCGTTCTAAATATCACCAAATTATTTTGTTCTAATTAAAAGACCAGAACAAAAATTTTACTCATTGGAATAATTTACGTATACCTTTACCAGTATTAATTTGCATTGATGCAATATTACGCAGAGTACCAGTAAAGGCGAATATATTGCTTGATTCTAACTAAAAATTACCCATTTTTCAGAGTTAAAATTAATTTTCATTAAATCGATTAAGAAACTCATCAACTTTATTGAACCAATAAAGTTATACGTTATATGTTATCAACTAAAGTTGATAAGTTAGACTCTTCTTTCAGGTGTTATATTTTTGCAATATCAAATAATACGTAGGAAAGCGGCCCAAAGCTAGTCGACCTGACGTATAGATGATGCCAGTAGTTTGCAAAAAAAAAAAAATATTTCAGTGAAAAGTGACAACTTTATAAAATATATTTTTTAAGTTTTAAAACCCCACGTTGCTTACTATTTCTATTTGAGCCATCAAAAGTAAACTATCTCAATGAATTTGTAAACATGGAAAAAATTGGTCACTGTTATGTAATTTAATATTTCCATTTGAAAGTTGTCAGTCCAACCAATATTAAAGCCAAGCTAGATTCTACTCTGGGGGAATCTGCGCCTTCCTTTAACGATTGTAAATTATTGGTTAACAGAGTTTAAACGACGCCGTATGAGCTGCCAAGGCGAACACCGTAGTGTTCAACCAATTCAGGTGTCCACGCTAGACACGGTTAAGAAAATCCCCAAATGGTATTGGATGATCGTCATCTGAAGGTGCGTAAGCTAGTTGCAATGACAAGCATTTACGCTTGCAAGTCGCGTAAACTTCTCGATGTCTTGATGACACTTTTTATAATTTGTCGCTCATCGCAGATAGAAATCATTTTTTCCTTTTCTAAGCGCTCATTAGATCCAGGATCTCGTAAAAAATTTTAAATGAGACTATGAGTCCTGTCCATTTTGCGCACAAATTCTCTTAAACTACAGCCTTCGCCCCTTTAAGCGATTATTTTATCTATTTCGTGTTCTGTCAAACTTTTCCTAGGTCTTCTTCTTCATGTCTTTTTTATTACTGAATTTTCTCACAAAAATAATAGTGATCTTATCGCTTGCACCTTTAAAAACTCACTAATTCAACTTGGCAGTATAATTGTGAAACACGCTAAAACACAATTATCGCAAAAACAAATGTATCGTTATCTGCACAAATTTTGATAGCGCATCATAGCAGCAAAAAATGTACAATTATACAAATAAAACAAATTTATTGGTGGTCTTATAAATATGAAACGCACCTCATATGTTATATTAACCGAAGATTTGAAGATAATAAAGCTTTCTGCAAGATGGGATGGGTTCAGTGAAGTGTTTGGCGATGTTTTACCGCAATAAAGTCGAATTTTTGCTTTAATTTATAACCAAGGATGGGAAATGAGTCCATCACTTCACACCTGAGACAAAGCAGCGGACTGGAGTGAAAGAATCGTGTCGAAAAAGGCAAATACGGCAAGGTTATAGTGTCTGTTTTTTTGGAATGCGCATTGGATTATGTTTATTGACCATCTTCAGACAGGAAAAACCATTCATCCAAACCATTAGCGAATATTATGCTAATTTATCGTAGTGTTTAGGAGATGAAATTATGAAAAAAGGCCGCATTTGGTAAAAAAGAAAGTGTTATTTCATCGAAACAACGCTCCGGTTCACACATCCACTATGGAGATGGAAAAAATTAATAAATTCAAATACGAATTGCTTCATCACGCACCTCATTCGCCAGATTTAACTACCTCGGATTGTTGCCTACTTCCAAACTTACAAAAATGGCTCGGTGGTAAAAAATTTGCCAGCAATCAAGAGGTGGAGTCAGTGGTTCATGACAATTTTAAGGGGTTTTGACAGTTCTTACTATAAGCATGGTATAGAAGGTAGGAGAAGGAGATTATGTTGAAAAATAAACTGACCGATGTCCATGCGTCTGTCCGGCTGCTAAGTATGGTAACTGGTATGTATGGTAAACTGTTTTTAAATTTGGCTCAGGTTGATATTTGGCAAATTACAACCGGGGATTTTAAATGGACTATATCGGCTGACCGCTTCAATTTTCCCCGTGCTTCCTAAAGCGTAGATTGGTTTAAGTTTTATCAATTGCTTTGATATATAATTCGTCTTAAAATTTGCAAAAAGCATTCAGTTAAACAAGTCACATTCAGTAACTCCCATACAAATATTCCTAAGGTCACAAGTTCTATTGAATTGCATTGAATTCAGTAGAATTTTGGCACGCTAAAAATTTGCTAAGACAGTATTCGGAAATGAAAATGGATCGCACTAGCACGTCCGTTCTAGTACCCCAAAACTAATTGGAATATTTTCCGATACTAAACTGTTTCCTCGTACCTCCTAAACGTAGACTGTAGCCACCCGATTTTTTATTCATTGTTGTGCTCTATAGCTCTTGATTAAATTTGAGAAAATCAAGTGACTGACCACGCTCTTTCTGATATCTCCACTACAAATGACCGATTTATATTTTAGAGTTCCTATCTTCTAGTTTCAGGTAAATTTAATGCATACTGAAAGTTTTCTAAGGCAATATTCGGGTAAGAAGACGAACAACATTATCTGGCACTTTTTGATACTTTCCATTGATTTAACCGATTTTTCGAAATTCAATGTTTCCCTGAAACTCCTACCACGTTGTCTGCAAGTATCTAAACTATCGTTCATTGTATTGCTGTAGGGGGTCCGAACCCCAGACAGAAATGTTCCATTAAATTTGCATGTTATAAGTTCTAAGTTTAAGGTAATATTCGGGTAAGAAGACGAACAACATTTTCAGGCACTTTGTGATATTTCCCTTTTCTTTGACCGATTTTTCGAAATTTGATGTTTCACTGAAACTCCTACTTCGTTGTCTGCAAGTATCTAAACTATCGTTCATTGTATTGCTGTAGAGGAAATGTTTCATTAAATTTGCATGTTCTTAGTTTTATATCTTTTAAGCAGTTGCTTTGAATTCGGATAAATTATAAAATTATTCTTTTTTGCTAGGTTAGTGAGATTATTTAAATTTCATATCTGAAATTTCGAACTGGTTTGTTTCGAATACTGTGGTGCAGGGGTTTGACCGAATATACCTATAATATACCGTGTGTCTAACTGCACATGTCCACATTTATTCCTTTTAATATGTTTATTTTGAAGCTGATTTTGACATTTCACTCACATTTGTATGAAATATTATATTCGAACGATTTCTCATAACTTCTCCACCCAAGATATCTCTACACGTACACTCGCATACTAAAATATCTTCTTAAATTCTTTTCCTTTCTGGGTGGTCCGAAGATTGACAACTTATCCGAATCTGAATTGTAACTTAGCAAATAAATATTTCACTGCAACAACAATCAAAATCTTTTGATCAATCGAATCAAAATATTTGTTTAAACAATATCAAAGAATTTTAAAATTAAATTGATTTGGACGTGAACCGGCTGTGGGGTGATAGCAAATGAAACAACAGATTAGATCAGATCAGATATTTTTACCCATTAGACCCCATGTGGAGATGAAAAATACTCTTTGATTTTCCAGCGCATATTAAGCAGAAGCAATCTTCTAATAATCAATGAGTGTGAAATAAAAGTCTATTCAACTTATGATGATTTCTTCTCCTTTATAGGCCTACACTTGAACTTATTATGAATTTGAATGCATCAGCATCCATTTACGATGCCTTGGAAAAGGAAGTCCCTCTGCAATGTGTGTGCAAACACAAATGCAGATGATTCCAGCCGTGCGTTGCATTAAGTTTTGTTAAACTAACAAATTAAAGTGTTAATTTAAAATAAACTACTACCTTCAACCCATCATATACACTTAATTCACTGTGTTCATTTGTGAACTGGTTCCATTTTCTATTTGGTTCATATTGCGGCCCACGATTGTATCTTCAAAAGCCCAGCAGGTGTTTCATATTTAAGCTCATAAACGAATCGATGAAAAACTAACAAATATCATAACAAATCTATTTTTTTTTTTGTGTTTTGTTCGTTTGGAATTACAATATCTGATTAGTATATTGAATGGATAGGTTCTTAAATGGACTGAGTTATTACCTCATTGTAGGATAGCAATATTTTCTTGTTACTTTATGTGGCAGCTCCAGTGAATGGAAAAAAAATCTTCAAGTGTTTGATTAATTGTAAGATGCAAGAGGAAACTGTTATGGCTCGAAGGCAAATAAAAATTTTCCTCTAGATGAATTCCTATAATACAATGATCGTACTTGTGGAGAGGTGCAAAGTGTGCACAAAATTTGTTAACGTATTGCTTCATAAATACTAAAGAATACTCGTACTTGTTTATGGAATCGGCAACTTATTATACACAAAATGATAGCAACATGAAATATGGAAGAAATTGTAGACATCTGTGGAAGAAAACGTATCGCTGTAGTTGGCAATGGAAATGAAAGAAATGACTTATTTGTTGAATTATAAATTGCAAAGTGTAGGATTGGAAACTACTTTTATACCAATCTAACGATAAATAACTATGAGGTAAGAGGTACTTAGTAATTATAAGCAAGAACGAAACATAAATAACTTGAGTGTAATTCAAATTATTTAACCACACTCGAAAATTTATATTACCCATTTATATATTTTATATTATAAATATATATAATATTTTATATTATTACCCAATTTGATCGTTGAAATAGCAAAAACTTTTAACTCTTTCAATCTGCACCAGGCCTTTTTGACAATCAGTTTCTTTTCGTGAGTCATACATAGCCTGTGTTTTTTAAGTCAATATTGACAAATTTAATCAAATGTGGCCATAATTCGAAAATTTATATCACTTTTTGTGGATATACCGTCACTTATTATACCCGATTTGAATGTAATTTAAAATATTTATTCGCATTTGACAGTGTTTAGCAATTACTTTAGGCACCCTGCCCCTATGCCCAATTTGATAGATTAAATAGCAAAAAGTTTTGACTCTTTCAATCTACACTGGGTTTTTTTTCAATCGGTTTCTTTTCATGAGTCACATATGACCTATTCTTTTTGAGTCAATATTGACGAATTTAATAAAGTGTAGCCATAATTTAATCCACTAGCTATCGTAGTTACAGCCGCATTCAAAAGGCATTCGGTTAAACATGTCACATCCAGTACTTCCCACACAAACGACGGGTTTAACCCATAAGCTCTTAAGCTCATGTCTTCTATTAAGTTGCATTAAATTCAGCAGAATTTGGTATACGCTAAGAATTTGCTAAGACAGTATTCGGGCATGAAAATGGATCACATTAGTACATCCGTTCTGGTACCCCAATACTAATTGGAATATTTTGCGATATTCAATTTTTCCCCCGTACCTCCCAAACGTAGACTTCAGCGACCTGATTTTTTATCCATTATTGTGCTCTATAGGTTTTCGTTAAATCTGTGAAAATCAGATGGCTGACAATGCTCCTTCTAAAATATCTCCCATTCAAATGACCGATTTATATTCTAGGGTTCCTGCCCTCTATAGAGCTAAACTGATTTCAGCCAAATTTAATACATACTGAAAGTTTTTTAAGGCAATATTCGGGTAAAGAGACGAACAACATTTTCACGCCTTTTTTGACACTTTCCATAGATTTAACCGATTTTTCGAAATTCAATGTTTCCCTGAAACGTTCACTGCATTGCTTTAGAGGGTCCGAACCCCGGATAGAAATGTCCCGTTAAATTGGTATGTTCTTAGCTTCTTATCTTATCTTATAAATTACACAATTGTCCTTTCTTGCTATGTAAGTGAGATTATTTAAATTTGAGCATTTTGAGTTGCATTCTAAAATTTCGAACTGGTCTGTTTCGAACACCGTGGTGTCCAAATTTATTCCTATAAATATGTTTATTTTGAAACTTTGTTTGACATTTCACTAAAATTTGCATGGAATATTTTATTTTCGAACGTTATTTTCATAACGTCTTTAATCAAATGTGGTCATTATTTAATCCATTAGTTATCGTAGTTACACCCGTTAAAAATGAAAGTACCACACACTCTGCACAATTTTTTGGAAAATCTATTCAACTTTACGGAACTTACGATGGCTTAAATTAAACACCTTGATTTAATTTACTTGATTTTCATATCTGAGCCTTCTCTGCAGTTCAAAAATTGTACTATTTTTACTTATGAATGCCTTATTTTATTTTATTTTATTTTTATTAAAATAGTGATTTAAGACAGATAGGTGCTGAACAATTTGTGTCTCATTACTTAATTCGGACCGTTTTAAACGATTATTTGGGTATGAAAGCTACTGCAGTTCACCAAGTTCTGAAAAACTGTAATTTTTTTAAAAAAGTAAATGAAGGAATGCCGCTGTAGACATGCTATAACGAGCCAAATCGGACCGCATATTCACAAAATGCATTGTAATTTGCGGGTGGTGGGACAAGGCTTTACTAATTAAGGTTAACAAGCAGTGGAATGGTGCTTTCCATACCGAAATAACGAATAAACGGTCAATCAAAAGTTTAGGTGTTATGCGTTTGCAGTCCTTGCCAGCAGCGCAGACGATAACTGGAGAATATTATATAGGCGTTATGAGGTGTTTGAGAGCAAATTAGTCCAAAAATGGTAGATTTATAGAAAGAAAACTCATAGATTTTGCACTGCGATAGAGCACAATCTCAAGGCGTTATCATTGTAATCGAAGAGGGGGCAAAAAAATCAGCATCAACATTATTTTCGAACAAACACTTTATCCACCTGATATGCCTGACCTTTTCCCTTTCAAAACCCTAAATTACCACTTGCAGACACGTAATTTCAGTTGATAGATCAGTTGATGGGGGGTCAGTCCTCCCATTGGAATATGATATAAAATAGTTACTTTCCATTCCATAGACTTGTTACCCTATGAGCATTTAAGCCTTAATCCAGTATATCCCATATGGTAGTGAGGATCTGCCAATAATTCATACAGCATTTTCTTCTACGTATACTTATAATATATACATGTTAAGCCTTCGTTCATGTATTAATTTTTTCTTTTTGTTTATTTATTTTATTCACACTGTGAATATTCCCTTACTTCAGAATTGTCGCAATTCATTTGAAATGCTCTCTTTCCAATAATTAATGCACCACAACCAATTGTGCCTTAAAGGACATTTATTCAACTTACAGTGCCATAATATCCATCACCTGAGCTGCATATATAATATACATATATATATGTATATAAAACCCCATATTCGCCAATGAGGAGAACGTCAGGAAACCAGTGCGAACAAATAAAATTCTGCGGTTAAAAGAGGCGACAAGGCATGAAAACCAATGAAAATTTCTTCATTTTGTATGAGTTGGAAAACATAAAGGATAAAGTTTAATTGGAAAACTATTTAAGTTTTTTCTTCCTTTTGTTCGTCGTTCCGTTTTAATTCATTTCAAATGAAGAGCGAGAGACAGAAAACTTTTTCACACAAACTAACAAATACACACACATACATACACACACACACACACGCGCGCAACACTAACTAATGGACAAGTGCATTTAATACGTTCTATGTGTACGTTCATTTATGTTTTAGATTATATGTAGAGGTATGTATTCATGTGCACCTAAGAAAATCCTATTAGTTTTCCATTTCTGCTGTTTATTTGTATGAGTATTACCTGTTCTTTTATGCTTTTTCCAGAGAAATTATCTCACTATGGTGCTTGAAGACAAACAAAAAGTGGCAAAAACTTTTTTGTGCCATAATATGACTGCGAAACGCTCAAAGAAAACTGGAAAACTACCTTTTTCATGTACATCACGGTATTCAATACAGCAATAGTTTTACATTCCAATCATATTATCCAATTTTGCATGAATATTTGGATAAATTTTAGTGAATGTCATTTTATGTAGTCCCGCCTAATTTCAATGGCACCCTTTTGAGAAGTCTAAATGCAATTGGGTGTTCTATATCATAAAATTCTACCAAAGAATTGTAGCAATCAGAACGGCTTTAATTCTACAAATGAAATCGATGGCTTTCATAGGCCTGAAACAAATATGGATTTTTGATTCTAAACAAAGTCGGAGAAGTTTCTGCTATAATTCTTGGTCAATGACAAATCTTCTGATCACCCCCAGGCAACAAAGGCAACGGCACAGTTCCATATAATGAGCCACAAAGATGATGATAGTCTTCAATCTATTGTGGGTCTTGCTTTGAAAGCCTTGCTCACGGTGTGCCATCACACATGGGACTGGTTTTATATGCACTTGCGACAGACAGCGCCCCTTTGGGGAACTCAGACTAATCCCGGAAGGATTAGTCGAAGTATCTTTGAGATAAGAAGTATATCCCCTAGGAAAATTTCCTCAGGGCTTGTTTCCTCTCCCAGCCAAAGTACCTTTGAAGTCACTGGTATGAACTGAACTTCTTTCCGGTTAGGAGTGAGGCCTATTTAGACACATCAACCTAATCGACGAAAAACAGCGTTTCAAAGTTTCCGCATTACCTTCAGGAGAACCTGAAGGAACGTAAGATCACAGAAAACACGTGTACTGTTAACCAGAGCCAGCACGAGATGATGGTCTTGTAGTGCAACAAGCTCATTTCCTGCTTAAACTCCAATGCAATTTCAAATCCGAATATAAAACTTTCGAATAAATCAATAACATTAGCCAAAGAAAAGTGTTATATTTGAAACATGAATAGAAATTTCAATTCATCCTACGTAGAATGTTGGCAAAAATCTTGTGGCGTCAACCACCAGACAGATAGACAGGCATGTCTCAACAGTTTTAAAAATTGTGAAAAAAAATTCGCGTCAGGAAGCCTAAAATCCAAAAATTCCAAAACGAAGAAAAAATTACCCTGACTAATGCTCATTATCGGGAGCATAACTCGGTCCAACAATATGGCTTCGCTTGGCAAGCGGTTCATAAAACAAAGCATTGTTATGAGCATGGAAATTAGGTGAATAGTAAAATTCATATTTCAGATCGATAAATTGGTAATCCAGAATTGTGGCTTTCATTGAGGAATTGGAAATTAAAGTCACTGCCGTATTCTGAAATGTTTGATGGAAATGGATGGAAAAATTTGAAGTGCCAGAAATGGGCATTTTATACGCAGTTACAGTGAATATTTGAAATAAATAGTTTTTTAAACATTAAGTATGGATGTTAATTTTTTTTTTTTTGTTTGCGGTAATAAATAATTTGTATTTTCTTACTATCCCATTTTTGAAAAAAAAAAAAAAAAATATTCAATGCCACCAGAGTGATATTAAATTCCCTTCAAAAACTTGAATTATACTATATATCATTATATATATAGAAATTATACTATATATCATATTGTACTCATATTCCATACAAGCATGCAAATCATTAAATTTAATATTAAGTGCGCAACTAAGTTCCCGCTGTTTGCCAATAGACGGCGCCGGCTGTAAGTGCTAGATGATTCTACAATAACTTAAACGCCATGAGCCAAGCTTATAGTAAATATACCGCTCCGTCACATTAGTAATTTTCTTTTGACGCCATATTCTTTTGGTTGTGTGAATATGTATGATTTTGTGCCAAATAATCGTGATATGTGGGAAGTATTGATTTTCTTTTCTCAATCGAAGAAAACGGCGGCCGAAGTTCATCGAGAGCTTCAAAACGTTTACGGAGAAGTGAAGTGAAACAACGTGTCGATTGCTTTAAAGACAGGTGATTTTGATGTTGACGACCGTTCGCGTGAAGGACGACGAAAAACCTTCGAAGACACTGAATTGATGGCATTGCTTGATGGAAATCCGAAGAGACAGAATTTACGGCATTACTTGATGGGGATCCCTGTCCAACGCTGGTGGAGCTTGCTTTAGTATTAGGAGTTACTCGCCAAATCACTTCCAAGCGATTGCATGCGTTGGAAATGATTCAAAAGCAAGCAACTTGGGTTCCTTATGAATTGAAGCCAAGGGACGTTGAGCGTCGTTGTTTCGTCTGTGAACAACTGCTTCAGCGGCAAAAAAGCAAGGGTTTCCTTCACCGTAACGTGTGATGTAAGACGGATTTATTACAGAAATCCAAAGAAAATAAAGTCAAGGGGGGCTGCTTGGTCGTGCTTCTACGTCATCGTTTCGGCTAAATATTCACATTGCGAAGGTTATGCTCTGTATTTCGTGGGACCAGGTCGGTGTTATTTACTAGGAGCTGTAGAAACCATCACTGAGGATCGGTGTCGACTTCAATTAATGCGACTGAGCCGAGCTCTACGTCCACAATACGTGGAGAGGGAAGAAAAAGTGATTCCTCAGCATGGCAAGCTCGGCCTCACGTGGACCAGCCTGCTAAAACCTACCTGGAAACGCTGAAATGGGAAGTCTTACCCCATCCATCATATAATCCAGATATTGCGCCGTTTGATTATCACTTGTTCCGTTCGATGGCACACGGTCGGACTGACCAGCAGGTCCACTCATATGACGACAAGGAATGGGTAGCCTCAAAATATGAACAGTTTTACCGGGACGGAATTAGAGCATTGCCAGAAAGAAGGAAAAGGAGCAGTAGTTAGCGATGAGCAATACTTTCAACGAATCATTTGTAAACATGTTTTCATAATAAACTTGCATTTTTATAACAAAAACCCCAGTAGCGCTTCTAATACATTTCTTTGAAAGAAGTAAATACGTGTAAAATATAAGGTTTTTCGACGACAATGCCTTTGAAATAGTATTAAATAAGAACTTATTGTAACAAAGTAATTTCACTGTAATATGTTTCAGAATACGGCTAACAAAAAATAACGGAAACTTGTCAGTGTTGATCACAGGCACTATTTTTTAGGCCCTAAGTTTTTCTGTACAATATATGGCATAATTTTTAGTAAAATGGTGCGCTAACCTTCTAAAAGGTTTATTACTTTTCTAGGAATATCTCAAGTCTTTGTAAAAGATACGACCAGTGCTTAAAAGGTTACAATAATATTACTTAAACTACTTGGACCTGTGTATATGGTCGCGTCAATAAAACTCGATTTTTATTACATTTTTACACAACCTTTCGTCTTCAGGAGAAAACGTCTAGTTGTGTAAAAATCACAGTATATCTATTAATTGAACAAAACATCAAAACTTTGATCGTAGAAGTACCTACAAAAACATCATCGACATAACTAAAATTGAACACCACAGAATAACTTTTGAAACTGCATAACTCATAGTTGTAAAGATATCCTAAACTATTCATCAATTTGATCAACTTTTAAGTTTTTCAAAGTAAGTCTCATTATTTCTTTCTACTCCTGTTTACTGATTTGAAATTATCAAAATCTGCTGTATGACATTTTGTTTACTACAATTGAGATTTTGCACTCAAACAGCCAAATTCGATAGATGTTTCTTTTAGAGTGTAATCGAATGCATTTCTATTTAGCCAGAGTTTAAGTTAAATATAATTCTTTAAGTGGAGTTTGTATTCTAGTTACTACCGCATTTTATGCTGCATTATTTTTAGTAGCGGTACAGAGAGAATATTTCTGGAGACTCCTGATTAAAAATGTTATTAATTGGAAGAATATTTTCGATACTAAATACAAAACACATTTAAAATTCTAATGGCGTAATGCTAAACAATTTGGACAGAACTTGAACAAAATTACGTACATTAATTTCTTTAAGTATCAATATTGTAACAACTTAAGACACCGGCCATGGATTAAAAATTTCCACATATATATAGGTATATATCTGTGGTCACAACCCGTAACAGCCTAACTCGAGTTAGGACACAATTGAGTTTTTAGCACCATCATATTCAGCGTATCTAAATTTATTTGCTCTAAATTTTTCATGTTTGTATCTCTTCTAGGAAGGCAATAAATCCTAAAAAACCTAATAGCTTAAGTTATTTTTCTAAATGACTGTTTTGGCATAACTTCCTAAGTCAATTTAGGATTACAACAAATATAAACATTATTTTTTCATAATTGCCTAAATCAACTTAAGTCGTTAATCCAAAAAAAAAAAAAATAAAGAAACAATTTTATTTTCGTAACTTGAGTTAAGCTCTTATTCCGAATTACAATTTCGTTTTTTGATAAACATAAATTGAGTTAAGGTCTTTCTCCAAACTTAAAGTTTTTTATTTAATCTGGAATAATAGCCTAACTCAACTTGAACTTTTTGATAATATCTTTTGACTGCGAGAATAAACAACTATTTTTTGTTAACAACTAAGTAAAGAAATTCATTTCCTTGGAATCTGTAACAAAGTTTTCCAAAAAACACCTTCTCCTGATTTTCAGTGAAGATTCAAAACTTTAAACTCCTGTACTGAAAATATTGAAAAACAGACTTAGGCTGTTATGGGTTGTGACCACAGATATATACATATATATATATAGCTTCAAAATTTGTTGACGAGATTTATGCCTGTTCTGATAACAAGCATGAGTTCAGGCAAATATCAAGATTTATGTCGGTTCTGATAACAAGAATGTCAAGCATGTCCTCTAAGAGTTCAGGCGAATATAAACACAAACTTTTTTATAGGAGATATGAAAAACTTTTTTGATTAACTTTTAAATTTAGTTTATTCATGGCGGCAACTAAAAAACTTTTAAGCAATTTCTAGAAATCTTACTTACACAAAAAATATAGTCCTACGTCAGTACGTATTGACTTTGATGAATCCCCGCTAATGTTCAACAGCAACTCAACCACAACTCAATATCTAACCAGCCAAACCAATATTTGTTAAATAACTTTTGTTTTAATCAATGTATTTCATGTACTTTTTTTTCTATTCTATACAAAATTAAATTTTTTTTATACAGGGTGGGCCATAAGGGTGTTGGCGGTTTAAATATTCAATTAAAAAAAAACTACGAAACATAAAAAAAATATATTTGTATTTTTAAAAAGTAGAAGCATGGGAATTTTTAAGACTTAAAAATAATGTTGTCCAAATGGCTTCCCTCGGCTGCTTGACACTCTTGGAACTGAAGTCGCAAATTTTGGAAAACTCGTTGAAAAGTTGTTCTCGGTATTTTGTTACTTTCCTGAATAATGTTCCTCTTCAACTGCTCTAAATTGGTCGGATAATTCTCGTAGGCTACCGATTTGAGGTAGCCCCATAGAAAATAATCGCATGGAGAGAGATCGGGGCTACGTGGGGGCCATTCAATATCCCCCCTTTTCGAAATGAGTTTTTCAGGAGAAACATTTTTCAGCAGCTCTATGGATACCCTAGCCGTATGACATGTGGCCCCATCCTGTTGAAACCACATCCTCGAGGTATTGCATCCTCGAGGTATTGAACACGAACACGCTCCACAATGTCGGCTAATCTTGCAGAAACTGGGCGACCACGAACCGTAATTGGTACTGTTGAGCCGGTTGTTTCGAACATTCTGATCCATTTTCGTATCACATTGGCGCTTGGAACTTCACTTAAGTCGTGTAAACCGTGTTCATGCCGATACAAACGTCGTGCAGTAATCACTGATTTATTGTTTTCGTAATACGCTCGGACACAAAATGCACGCTGCACTCCCGTGTACGGCTCCATGGCGACTAAATTTCCAGGAAGCGACGCAGCGAATACCGAGAAATTGAAGAATGAAATCGCCAACACTCATATGGCCCACCCTGCATAACTAATTGGATTTGAAGATGATAGACCGCAAGTGACCTTTGTGCTCATTCACACATATGCGGAATGTGATCAGAAAGTCATTCATCGCTAGGTAGCCTCAATTATTGTTTTAATGGACTACTTCAATTCAGTCAAATTCCTTGGTTTCGCTTTGTAAACCTCCTGCTTAACATAACGCCATTAAAAATGTGAAGATGATAGACCGTAAGCTACCTCTATGTTTATTCACGCATAAGCGACATCTGTTTAGAAAATTATTCATTGCGCGATCGCCTCAATTATTGTTTTAAAGGACTGCTTTAATTCAGTTAAAGGCCTTGGTTTCGTTTTCTACGCCTCTTGCTTGACATAACCCCCATACAAAAAACTCTGACGCAGTCAGGTTAGGTGACCTTGGGGGCCAGCGCAAAGTGGAACTTCTGGATATTAATTTGTTTGGGTATTTTCGCTGGAGCTCCGCCATAACCGGTATGGCTACGTGTGCAGTTGCTCCAACTTGCTGGAACCAAATGCTGTTGAAACGAGTATGACTCTGACGCAGTTTTGGGTAAAAAAAAATTCCTACAAAAGCTTTAAATAACGATCGCATATATACGTCAGGACGGCTAGTTTTGGGAACGCCCTCGTACGTATATATATGCAGCTCAACTGGCAAATTTTGTTAGGTAGCATAGGTTTTAAAAAAAACGTAAGAAGTGGTTTTTACGACAGCGACTCCATAAACCAATCTAGAGAAAATTCTACTAAAATTGTTTGTATTAAGTTTAACTTTCCTAAAAATATCATACAATAAACCGAACGAAACTCATACTACAGTTTAAATAATATAATGTTATTGAACCAATATGGATATGATTATATTATCCCGAAACATGTTAATCATATTGATGTGCGTCCATGATATAAGTTTACTATGGACTGTTTGTGGAAGCGGTTGAAGTTAATCAATTAATATCATCTGTATGATCAGTGTACCAAATAAAAATGTTTGTATCTTCATCTCACAGAAACAATTTTATTGGTTGTTTGTAAGCAATTCTTCTATTCTACGGTTCAAAAACTTATTGTACGTCGATATAGGATATACTTGAACTTCAAACAATGCACAAAATATTTATTCATTTATTTCGTAAGATGGGAACATTTCAACAAAGCTTGCTTGTCTGCACAATCTTTCAGTGCACTGTCTACCTGATAGACACAACAGTGTCTATCGAAATCTAAACACTTTAAGTGGAGCGCTTTTTGCTAGGTTTTGTGAAAGAAATGTGGTGACGAAGGATCGATGAAAACAATATCGGACTTTAATCTTTTACGTAAATATCATGCAGTCAGTGGGAAATCGTAGTTTAATAACTGACCGAAAATAATTTACGAAAAATATTACTACAAATTAAAACAATATTGAATGATAAGTTTATATATCTGCCATAATTTGACCTATCAGAAGTTTGTATACTCTCAACCCTGAATTGTGGCCCACAGTCTTTGTAAAACAATTGGCTGGGTGAAAATATCGTCTTTTCACGCAGATGGCATGGAGACAGCTCGTTTTTCCAATATTTAGCTATTTTTTTTTAATTTTTTTTTTTTATTTATTTATTTGACTTGAAATTTAAAGACTTCTGGGCAAATATAAGTTAATTACAATATGCAACAACTCATCTATTATATTTAATCTGCTCAATAATATAAATTAAAAACAAAACACGTGATAACAATTTAATGTAAAATTTATAAAAATATAATATGATTTTAAAAATGGTATGATTGTTAAAGACAAAAAAAATATGAAAAAGGCTAATTTAGAAGTTAATCGGTATATAATCTGTGAATATAAGATAATATGTGTGTTTTAGTTTTTTCTTTTTTTTTTTTTTGTAAATAATGACAGGTGAAAAATTTTGTTTTTAAGCATGCCTATAATTTATGTGGTGTCATTAAAAAGTGTTATGAAATAACTTTCCTTCCCATATTCCTTCCCATATCATAACATTTTTATCAAGACTACCTTCAATTAGCTAATAAAGTTTTGGAGTATATCGGAAATGTTCAATTTATTTCAAAGACGGAGGTGTCCTTGCATTGGCAAGTTTTTTACTACTGCACTGGACCAAAACAACACAAAGTGGTTGACGATACACTGGCTCATGATCAGATACATCTCTTCAAACATAATATATCGATTTGTTTTATATTTCTATTGAAAAATCGTCATTTCTATAATTTCCCAATAACCGCGATCAGTGCCGCATAAAAATACTCTGTTGATTCAAATTAATTCTGGAAAAGGCAAATTTTCAAAAGGTGTTTTTAGTACTTGTGTGAGTACCTTTTTTTCCTGCTAAACAAAGTTGTTCCACCTGCTGGCCATTATGTCATAAATGGCGTATCGATTCAATGTCAAACAAGTGAGTCTGTGAGTCTTTTGACTGTTCTTAGAAGACTTTTTGCTGTATAATATATCTTTATTCTATATAATATATTGGCATAACTATTTTTCAAGTGAAAGCTGATTTTTCCAATAATCACACCCAAAATTTTTATAAAGTATGTAAGATCAGTATCGCTAAATTACTGGCAAAATTGTTGAAAATGTGAATGATTCAGTCGTTGCATAGGCCTACTGCTTCGATTTAACCCAATTTCGTAGGTAACAAATCTGTGACAACAGATTGTCTTTATGCACAAACTCAGCCTATTAGCAATCGCTTGGACAGACAAAATTTCATCGACACAGATTACATACTCGTATATCCTGGTATATTCCATACAAAATTATATATTCCTCTAAAATCAATATTACACGATTAATATGAAGTTGGTGAAGTTGGATATTGAAGCAATTAAACCCAATCCTTTTGGTACCTGACCAACTATGGAAACGTCTGTATGAAAATGCTAACATTTTACATACTGTAAATGTTCCCTCTATTATGACATGGGAAGTTTACTCATTTTGTAATTCCGTTTGCAACTATTTGAAATATTAATCTGAGACTCATAAAGACATATGTCATCCCTGAATTCTGTCTTCCTGAACTCAACATCAGCCCTAATTGCCGAAAATCTCTTAATGAGATGGCTCAGCATTTCAACATTCACCTTATGTGGGTGCCGGGCTACAGGGACATATCAAGAAACTGTAGAGCGGACAAGCTGGTGAGACTAGGGACAACCTTACAGACTTCAGCTGAATTGGAGTCCCTGGGCATGCCGCTTGCAGGCTCCTACTCCTACGAGATAGGGCATATTTGGCAGCAAATGGTAGGTTGACGTCTGTCGGAGGCTGGAATTAATCCAGATAGTGGCCTCGTCTAGATTTGATGCGTTTACACACACTGCAGTCACTTTCAAGACCTGATGTCTCATTGCTTATATTTGTCATAACGGGACACTATCTGATTGGATGATATGCAGTGATATTGAAGATTGCGACTAGCAACTTTTGCAGGAGCTGTAAGGATGAAGAGGAGGAGGAGTCCATAAAAAACCTTCTCTACAATTGTCCCGCCTTGGCAGGTCACTGGGCTCTTATTTCTTTAGAGACCTAGGAGATCTGTACGATATAGATATTGTCCGTCTTAAGAGCTTCTTGAGGGTCTCAGGATGATTCAACGGAGGAATCTGCAGACATTCATATCTCTAGTTTCCGTGGTATCACAATGGACTATACAATCTAAGTGAGTCTGTCTACTCAAACTGCCACACTGACCTAACCTAACCTAAGGCATACGTACTCTTAACCGCAGTCACAACAGAAACAGAAACATTACACGATGACGTCTATTATATACAAAACTCTTAATTTCGCAATTGCACAAGATCGAAAGATCAAATATGAATTTTCACCGGAAAAATAGTCAATAGTCAATCGATACTGTATTACAAAAGACGTTTTTGACGTGTGGACCTGGATCCATAAAGGGTTCTGAAAAACATGGTCATGAAAGGACTAAATGGAGTTTTTTTTTTTTTTTTGAATTGTGCTGTTTATTCATTAATTGAAAGCTATGTATTCTATTCAAAGAAGTACTGCGAACTGATTATTTAAAATCAGTCAGTGCATCAAAGTATTTTCGAATTATACAATGGATAGAAACATGTAAGAACAAATTTGTTAAAAATTTTGTGTTGCAAATGAAATTTCGTGTGTCGAGTCATTTCCTTTTCGCCTTTCGCGAAAAGGATTAGATCATAAGTCTATTAATGTGGACGAATTTCTGTACAAAAACCAAACAAATATCATCGGTGCAACAAACTTAAATGCGTAATAAATATGTTGTATTTTATTGGCAATTTTTTTTTTTTTTTTTTTTTTTTAGAGAAATGCTTGTCTGCAGTTTGTAGGAAAGTAAAGGGACATTCCAGCTTATAACCTTTTTGGGCAGCCGCCCTAACTGTGTGTCAGTGTTATTGAAAAATATAAAAAAACAACCAAGAAAATTCAATTACTACGCAAGAAAAGGGAACGTTTTTGGGACCCACTTATCTGGCGACGGTTCGGTGCAGTGTTTCCTATACATCAGAATATAGATGGCTAAATCGGTCCGTTACCAGAACTGCACTCGGCTTTGGGAGAACAGACATCAGGTTCTTTTTAAAAATTGTTCCATTCATCTATTGTTAATTAAAAACTACATAGGTTTTAGCATTACGGGGCGATTATGGTATCAACCTACTATGCATACAATTAGCAAGATTATACACAAATTTGAAAAGACTGAAAGCGTTACAGACATGGTCAGACCTGTACATAATTGCACTGCTTTACATACTGGAAAGATGCCCGTCCTGTGACATAAATTTCCAAAAGAGCTGAGTAACTGCAGGTGGTATATTTTTTAAAATATGCTAAACAACACATTTTCATTGTAAAAGCCTGAAAATTTAACATAATGTGGCAGATAGTAAGGCGTTTTTAGCCCACTTTAATGTGCTTTAATCGGCATTGTTGCATACCATACTTACCAATTGTGCCGCATGAAAGCAATGTTGCGAGGATATACGAGTATGTTAACATGTTAAAAATGTATGGAATGCATTTACATATTACAAATGAAATGACAAACTTGATATAACCCCCACCTTATGACATTACACTTCGATTATGACTACGTATCCAACAGGTATTTATAAGTTTACTAAATATTTACAAATTTACTCGAGTTGAGTTCAATGGAATTTTAGCACATCGATTATAAACAAAATTGTTATTAAATATACAGGAAATTCAATGCTGCATTTCAAGTGATTACTCATTGATGAATGATTTAGAAATCCCTTTTAAGTGATGATGTGTGAAGTTCTTATTAATAAGATAAATGCATTCTCCTAGAATTATGGATCAGGTCTTAACACATCTATCTATTGTTGTTTACAATACTTCCGCCCTTAACTGGAAAACTCTATTCAAGATTTCCATAAAGTTGTCTACTGAAATGGGTACTCGACTAAGTAAAGTAAATTATTGCGCATTTCAGTGTAAACATATTGATTAGTTTTACGTAAACAAATATGTTGCTGTATGCTGATACGTAATATTCTCTCCGTTTACCAGATAGAAATAAAACAAAAAATCCTTAGTAAATTCATAAATTTCACAGAAAATATCATAGATATTTGAATTTGTATAGAAATTTATGCCTTTCATCTCGAAGGTATCAATTTTGTTACATGGCTTTTGGTGATGTTAATGATAATTTTAACAGGAAATTAAAGTAATTCATTAATTCCTAATATTATATTAGAAATAAACTAACAATTGAAGACGTGAGAATGAAAAGTGGATATGAACCAAAAAGGTAATTTTACAGGAGAACAAAAAAACAGTTTATGTCTAATTGAGTTAGATTTTTTTGCTAACAATGATTTCAGATCGTTTATACACATATATGTATGATAACGAACCAGTATATATTGATTTTAAAAAATTAATTACTATGTTATGGCTTTTTTAAGATTCGGATATGTCCTGTTTTCATACTCATTTTTAGATTTTTTTTAATAGCAGTTGGATACAAAGGGAAGAAAGAAGAAATATACATAAAAACGTTTTATTTTGAGACTTTTAAATTTTTTTGACATTTTCTGACATTTTTTGAGAATTTGACAATATTTTATTGTATTTTATAACGTTTAACTTTATTCTGAATCAGATTCGTCGTCTTCAGTCACGCTTTCTTCTGGAGCTTCATCTTCTGGAATAACATCACTGCGTGCCTTTGTCAAATCATGGTACCAAGTTAAGAATGCTTCAGGGATATACACTTCCAACTCTTTCATATTTTGTGGCTTTAATGGATTGATTGGTATTGGTATATCATAAAGCTTGTTCGCATTCCACAAAATCCTTTGGTTGAAATCGCTTTTAAATGGTTCAAAAGTGTCGCTGAAAAGTTCCAGATTGATTTGGTGCCGACATACTTGAATGACTTATACTTGGTTATGGCAAAAGTACCTCTGTTATATCTCAAATATTTTTTGAAGAACGGCTGAAGATATGTGCGGTAATCTTTGACCATATCTTGGCTAACACGTATTATCTCATAATTCGTCGAAACCTTTTGAGTTAATCCATACCACTCTTCTGGTAAATAGAGATAGGTTACTTTTCTCTTTTGCTTCTCAATTTGATATGATTTTTTCGTATAGCTATTGACATCTTGCAGCAATAGTACGAATCGGAGATGTACAATTTTCATACCTAACGATGCGTTAAGTAACAAGGGATAGTAAACTTCATAAAACTCATTTTAGCCCAAAATGGTTCATATCCACTTTTCATTCTCGTGTCTTCAATTGATAATGGATCAAAATAGATAAAATATGCTAAGGTTAATAGCTACCTATATATGGAGTCTATTACTGATTTGTGTTTAAGAATAGTAACAGATAGTATTTGAAATATTTGAAAGCTTAACTGGTATGTGCGACTTTTGCAAAAAGCAAATTCTTTATACGAACAAGTTTTCCCTAGGACCATCTTAGCCACTTGCAACACTTTACAGATAACAGTGTCCCAAAAGACACCCCCACAGCCAGATGAGTGGACTGTTTCATTAAAATTACTCCTCATGTGCTGGGAGAACAAATTAAGAATTTCCTTTTCACTCTGGGTTGCTGAGAAAGCTCATGAATTTTGTTCAATTTTTAATCACGTTTTTAATAACATTTTATGATTATCTCAATTTGAAGAACGTGTGATTTTAATTGACATTTTCAACATCATTTCATGAACATCCTCGCGATAGCTACTGGACACATTGATTTATTTATTGGATTTCAACTGTTTGTTACTTTTACGACGTTTGTATCCCAAATTGAGCAAGGGGATTATAATAAGCAGCTTTTTGTATTGGTAATTACCTGAGATGTTGCCATGTTCCATGTTGTGTTTTTTACACATTTTCAATTGATTTCATTACAGTTTCTTTGGCATTACATTTTGTGTTTTGTTTTTTTTTTTTTTACTGTTTGTTCTCATTTTGGGGTGTGATTTTTGGTCTGACCATTAATTTGTGTTGTTTCCAGTACTACGTGATGGGAAAAATGTTTATTTCAATTGTAAAGTTTTGTTTGATTTGCGTTTGACATTGAGTCCTCCTTCATTTGGGCTGGAGAAGATATTTGTGTATTATGATTATCAGCAGTTGTTGTCAAGTCTGGGAATTAATTTCGCAGTTTTACGTTTAATGAATTCTTTATTACCTGTGTCATTGTTTAGATTTATTTATTTGAAAATATTGTGACATTATTACATTTAATTTGTTAATTTTTATTTGTTTTAATTGTAGATAAAGTCATCTATGATTGCCTGCACGAGCATATGTGTCCGTCTGCCGTCCGTCTTGTCACAGGCTTTAATAGTGAGTTGTTATTAGCGATTGCTATACAATCCTAAACAGAACTAACATGCGTATAAAACGAGTGTAATAAGTTAACTTGAAATAAATAATTTTAGACATTCCAACCCGAACATTTGTTCGCACGATTTGAAATTTTTACTGGATAGTACAGAGACATAGTCGATAATATTAACAAAAATTTATAAAAATTAACACTAACAACCGTGGTTTTGCAGCTGAGATTGAAGCCATATTATTAACATAAACATTAAACATCTCTCAATTCCACAGATATGGTCTGTAAGTTGTGTGTGTAGCTCCGGTGTGAAACCAGGTTAAGTTTTATGGCCACCAAGCGCATGATCCTTACACACTAATACATTTGGGCTTTATAACCAGTAACAAAAATAGCCGTAAAACATATTGTCATTATAAACAATTATTGTTATTATCTCGCTGTTTCCCATTTCAGCGTTTCCAGATAGGTTTTAACGGGTTTGGCCCCGTAAGGCCGACCGTTGTTATGCTGAAGAATCACTTTTTCGTGCCTCTCCGCGTATTGTGGGTGTTTCTTGCGCAGAGCTTGGCTCAATCGCATTAATTGAAGTCGATACCAATTCCCAGTAATGGTTTCACTTGATTTCAACAGCTCGTAATAAATAACACCTAACCGACCCCACCAAATACAGAGCATTACCTTCAAAGCGTAAATGTTTGGCCGAGGCGACGACTTAGAAGAATGATCGGGCAGCCGACATGACTTTCCTCTTTTTGAATTGCTGTAGTAAATCCAATTGTCATCACCCGTTAAAATACGATGAAGAGGACCCTTCCTTTCTTGTCTCTGAAGCAGTTCTTCACAGGCAAAAAACGACGGTATACGTCCTTTGACTTTAACTTGTAAGGAACCCAAGTTTCTTGATGTTGAATCATTCCCAACGTATTCAATCGCTTGAAAACGGCTTCTAACACTGAAGCAAGCTCTACCTGCAATTGACACGGTTCCCCATCAAGCAATGCTGTCTATTCATTGTCTTCGAAAGTTTTCCCTTCACGCGAACGATCATCTCGACACATTGTTTCACATAAAGTAGCATCTATGAAAATGTTTTGAAGGCCTCGATGAGCTTCAGCTGCCGTTTTCTTCGTTGAAAGAAGAAATTCAATACTTCTCGCAAATAATAATTATTTGGCACAATATCAAATATATTCACACATCCAAAAGAATATGACGTCAAAAGGAAATCACTATTGTGTCGAGGCGTTATTTTTACCATATGCCTAAGCTTGGCTCACGACGTTTAGGTTAAGGCAGAATCGACTATCACTTACAGTTGGCGTCATCTATTGGTAACGGGAACTTAGTTGCGCACTTTATATTAGAATAATTCTCTAATATAGTTTTAAATGATCAAACCTGATCATACTTTCAT
This sequence comes from Philornis downsi, assembly GCA_019455685.1. Taxonomy (NCBI): domain Eukaryota; kingdom Metazoa; phylum Arthropoda; class Insecta; order Diptera; family Muscidae; genus Philornis; species Philornis downsi. Next base: position 567,987 of record JAHXMU010000131.1, on the reverse strand, counting down.
ATTAAGTCTAAAACTACACTAATAAGGTCCAATCAATTTGGATGAAATAGGCCTCAGTCTTTCACATATCACACTCGACAAACCGTTGTAAGCGATGTTTGAAAGTCTGATAAGGTAGTTAATACATTAACTATAATACAGAACATAACACATTTAGATTACGACAATTGGGCTTGCATTCGTTGAGCGAAATCCTGTTTAACAGCTGGCTGATTCGTGCTGATTGTAAGCTCATTACCACTGGTCTTAATCAGCTTTGATGTCCTTAAGCCGTGATAACGTTATTCTGAGCTCGTCCTGACACGATGCTAAGCAACCCGTGACAAGGTCGATATTCACTGGAGGTTTCAATTGGAAGAAGTTTTCCCAGCGTTCAAATTTGCATCGCTGCCTTCACTGATGAAAACCCTGCCCCACACCTTTTGCTGTCAACCTTTAGTGGAAATTTGCGAGATACTAGCATATCTCCGCTACTTCGCACACGTAATTCCATATTTTAAGCAAAAATTAATTCAGAAATTATACTCCTCTACTACTTTTTAGCATTGTCAGGGGAATCTCTTTGCCATTTACCGCGATTTGGAAAGTTTATGTGTTTGTCCCCTAGTCGATTGAATTCCTACTAAATCAAATTTCGGACAATACAACTTTCTTTTATTGTCAATACAGCTTTTTCGTCTTAGCTTTTTAGTTTTATTTCATTCTCGTCTATGGCGTTTTTCTGAAGACGCGATTTTTTTAAATTTCTGTGATCTTTTCAGCTTCAGCCTTCAGATCTAGTCTTGTTCAATTTCTGTCACATTTATTCTCTGTTTGGATCCGGACATATATTTTCATTATGTTCCATTTGACTCAATTAAAAAAATTAATTGCAGAGCACCTCTTGATAATGCACGACTACGACCTAAGAGGAATGCACTCATGGTTTTAGTTTCAGTTATGTGTTTATGGGTTAGTCCATTTTGACCCCCAAATTCCTCGTTTTATCTCTAATTTCAGAACACCTCCTGACAATGCGCGACTAAGATCTAAGGAGAATGAACTAATGATTTTAGTTTCAGCCATGTATTTATGGGTTGGTCCATTTTTGACCCCATAATTCCTCGTTTTATCTCTAAAAGCATTAATTTCTGAAAATTTTCTTTAGCGAGCGCAGGTCTTGACAGTCTATCCATATCTTGTTCCAGTCTAATGCGCTAACTGTTTGATCTCCTTTAACAATGATCACATTCATTTTGATGATTCCAACACAAAACATTTGTCTTGGACGATAATGTAATTTTTGCTTTCATTGTTTCATGTTTTCTCCCTAAAGGAACTAATTTTTATAAATCTCTTCTCTACACTGATAGGTAAATTTACACACCCAATTTGATAATTCTTTTTATAGCTACAGTACAAATTGCGTTCCCTTTTTTTCTTGTTTTACTTTATGTACAAACTTCGAAAAACTTACTTTTTGAGCGCGACTACACTATAGAAAGACAGTGTATTTAATAGTATACAAACGCAGCTTCATCACTTTTGCTCTAGCCATTTCTTTCATTCTTGAGTGATGTTATTGTTTCTGCCTCTCTTCTAACCTGTTGGCACCTAAAGCAGGGTACTATTTTCTCGTCACACATCTATACTGTAAAACTGTGCAGGATAAAATACGAATATGGAAAAAATCGATCTGCGGCTATGCTGTAAGGCGGACGGACACACCGAATTGTGTCGATATGCTTTCAATCATTTGCTGTGGATAATGATTCTAATCTTACCCGTCTAATCTAGTCAGTATAACACATTTTTACACCATCCTATATCGCATTCAATCGGTAAAAGGAATTGGGACACCAATTTCCCTTTTTACTATTTTTTTATCCTTAGTTACGTACGTATTACGTACGTATTGTGACAAATCCCTTCATATTACTTTTCTGTTCTGGAAGTGGATTGTGGCTGCCAATTTTCATAGTTCCAACTCCTGCGGTTTAAAATGGTAGGTGGTACCATATTCGTCTCTTTTTGCATGGTTTTTAGCCCTAAACAAATGAATTTCTTAATGTGTGTTTACTCTAAAAGGGGAATATGGGCGCCAATGTTTCTGCTGTAGTGCTTTGAGCTGGGCGATGATAACACATTTGTGTCTTGTTACTCTGGTTTTACCTGTAAAGGTACGAATTTTGAAAACTTCTTACCTTTTTATCGCGTTTATACTCTTGAAGTAGATATTCATGATCATCATGATTTTAGTTACGACTGTTTAGACTGGGCGTTGGTATCAAATTTATCCATTTTAAGCCTGTTTTTAGCCCTAAAAGTACGAATTTTGAAAAATCCTTCTTATCTTCTTATCCCAAATTCCATGATTCTAGCTTTAGTCCTTTGGCGTGGGCGATGACCAGCCAGTCAGTAGCGTAATAATTTTATATATATATGTAGATGGTCGCTCTCCCGATCTTTCCACAAAAGCTTCTTCCGCTTTAATAGTCGGTATAGCCTTCTTATTCTCATAGCGTTTCAAATTTATGCAGCGTACTTATGTACGCAGCATTCTTCTCCTCAGATACAATGAGATATATCTCAGGGCTTGCATGAGGGCATACCCTAACTGTGGTTTTTGCCTAAGATGCCATGGAATACACAGTGTATTGACAGTGTATGTCATGAAAATCAGGATTTAGTGTATTTTGTTGCATTAGTTGAAAGACTTTATTGGAGTAGATTGCGACTATCTCTTAGTGACTATAAAGCTTAGCATAGTTAATTACAAAAGTTTTTCGCTTTGCTCAACCACTTGTATACATTAGCTGCAACAAAGCGGTGATCTAAGTCTCTCACGGAACACAGGCTATTCCATGACACTATTCCATGTGAGCAACCCTGCTTCTCGAGCTTGACTGAATTTTCTGATTGTTAAGCTAAGGTAATCTCCTCTTCTTACTTAGACTTTGAAACGACTAAGAATAATTTTAATGCAGTGGCAGAGGCAACAGCCGATTACTTATCTTAGTAATTCATAAATTGTGTATTTGATTTTCCATGTCCGACCTTCAGTATCAGCGATATTGATATCTAAGGAACAACCATACAAATACAAATTTCTTCATCCAAACTAGAGCTTAATAATAACTTCGTTACAATGTTGTTTAGCGGATTCTATTATGCAACAATGTATAATTCGTATGCTAAGCCAAGTGTAAAACAATCAACTTCTATGCTGAACTGTAATGGTAGAGGAATAATGACTGCATTGGTATACTGAAAAGGTAGATATGTCATAAGATTCAATGTTTAATCCACAATAATTTGTGTAAAGCATTGCAAAGTCTTATTGCTACAATATAGAACACTCAGTTAAAGTGTTTATGTTATGTATTGTGAATAACTTAAAATTGTTGAAATCAACTGTAGCACTATGTCGCAAGTTTTAAACAAGGCATTATGTGACAACAATATCTAAAGGAGTCATTCACATTATAGGTTAGGCACAAAATGGTTACGTAGTACAAAATTATTACGATAGTATAAAAAAACTTGCTAACTTCGTAGCCAGACTGACCCAATATTCATAAAAACTATATCCTATGTGCGATCATATTTATAATTTTTTTTTTTATATTTAAAACGTAAAGAGGGCTCAGGAATTTATCGTTCCCCATCTTTATTATGATAAACTGGTAGGAACCGGAATATTACAATGAAAACGGCAATTTCAGTTTCATTGTATGCATCACAATTACATATGTTTTCAGATCCGGAGCAAAATATCAGGAAAGCAGACAAACATAAGCAGTACTTATTCACAAATATGATTTTAGTTCTTAATCCATTTTAAGATCGTTTAGAATTTAAATCAAAAACTTGCGAAAAGAAACTGGCTAGACGGATAGTTATTTTAATAATCGCCAAAATACCATTTTCAGCGTCCTGAGCTGCTGCTGCTTTCTCGAACACTATCGCCACCTTAATGTTCCATAACTTCACAAAACAGTTGAGAAGTCTTTCCCACCGGTACAAAGATGTACTTGACGAAGAGCACAAGCAAAATATAACTGCATGTTAGGTGAACACTGAAACAGCAATCCGTCCAGTCAGTTGCGTTAATATAATCAATTTTGCAATTTTTTGATTTAAATTCTAAACGATCTTAAACTGTGTTAATGACTAAATTCATATTATTACATTGAAGATCTATAACAAATTCAAAGACGAACATAATATTCACAAATTTGAAAAATATAAAGGGTAATTTCACGAAAATAATAATATTTCTCAAATATTGAAATCTATGTACGACTTTATGAGTGAAACTGGAGAATGATGAAATTATAATTGGGCCTTTTTGACTGTTATTCAATGGCGAATAAACAATAAATTTTACAGAATTTTCCAAGCAGCTCACGAATTTCAACCTTCGGGGAGAGAGGATACTCATCTAAAATGTTTGATCTCTCAACAGAAACATAATTTTTTTCCGATTGGCGAAAGTTTGCGATGGATGTAAAACTGACATTACCGCCAAGCAGGAAAAACAATGGATAGGATACATCCTTGTTCTACTACTTCAAAACAGTGATATCTAATACAGCTGTTATGCAGAAAAACGTAAATTCGAATGTGGAAGGAAAGAGACTTAGAGGAAACAACTTTAAAGGGAAAGAAACTTAAACGATTTAGATATATAGATGACGGCATAGAAACAATCCCCTAAAGGCGAAATATTTCTTATCACGCTGATTTGTGCACACGTCCCTACGGAAAACAAAGACGAGGAGACACTACATTAAAATTGTTCTTCGCAATATTAATGTCAAAATAGGAACGGAAACAGTCTCTGTACAAATAGCATGCAAATAGACTTGGACTGAATTCTTTCACCGCGGCGCATTACTTGGTATTAAGAGGAATAGATTCCCGCATAGAGATATCAACATAGAGATAACAACTTGGCTATCTCTTGATCATATCAAGAGGTTGAATGGTAATGGATTGAAAGCATGCTTCTAAAGTTATGAACCGTGATATTAACATAGAGTCGGATCATCGCCCAGTTGCCACTAAGGTTCGCATGAGATTGAGCGGAGCGAATAACGTTCGTAACCTCTGCGTAGCACCCAGAGAGCCAGATTCCAATCCAAAAACGTCTCAACTACAACAATAAAACGTCCCTAATCGCGCTGTTTCTGCTACACTGGCGTATTCGACACCAACTGGAGAAAAAAACAGCGCCAAAACAATCCTTGGTATGATAACGTATTTTGCATTGTGCCCGAGGGAAAGGAAGGAAGAAAACGCTGCATCCAACTGTACCGTTATGAGGAGAGGAGTGACATATCGACTTAATAATTGGAAAAAACGAATGAGGAAAGATCAGGAAAGTATTTTTATAGAATGGTACAAGAATAGAAAGGCTAAAATTATTCAACATTCCTTCCTTCTTGCAAGATCAAATATTTCAATCCGTTCACTTAGAATCAATTCACATATCGCACAAATCACATACGAGTACCATCACCTTAAGCCACTGTTCTGGACGGCAGTACAAGTGAAGTATTCATACCATTTGTCAAATATGGAATAGATTACCCACTACCCTTTAAAAATATCGGTATCAGATCGGCGGCGATGATCTGTTGACCAGCATCATGCAGCTCCTACACTAAATTTTGGATTTTGAGATGAATGCACACACGATTATTGTAGTCTGAGTGAGGAATAAAGTAAAAAAGCAGGTAATGTGATTAGCATACAATTTTATGCAAGTTCAACATTTAGAACTAAAAATGTTATCGCAAAATTTGCAATACATTTTTGAAAAATGTAATAGAAAGCGGTTTAAATAAGCAATCCACATACTTCTTGATAATGTGAAAAGTGGGAAGAGTGCACAAACGTTTAAGCAGCATACACCTCTGACACATGGTTTCTATGTGGTATCCTTTTAATAACATTCCTTCCTTGCGTTGAAGATATACTCTTTGCCAGCAAATATTGAAACACCATTGCCATTATTTCTGATTATTTTCAAAAAATGTGATCATTATTCCATATTTTTATTCGGATGTTTAAACTTGTTTATCACATTGATTATATGTTTCCAAATCATTTCTATTCCATGCGAATTTTGTCCTAACCTATGAACCGCTCACACTCACATTTTAATCATTAGAGTCTCCCCCTTTTTCATGTACAAATTGACATTTTTCATCCTAGTTAAAATCTTCCAATTACGTCCCATGAAACATTAACATCATAATGCGCATACGCAATAACAGGATGACATTTTATATTTTAAATGTCGTCGTTTATGCAAAATTACACGCTATTATAAATTCTGTAATTTTCTTATGCATTTCTTGGCAGTTTCATTCACATCTACTCTGCCGAACAACATAACTGAATATTAAGGGGTGGCAGGCAGCACAAAAGCAAATGGATCCATGCACATCCATTCTGCCTGCTCATTGTAATCGTGCATAGAATGTCATGCGCGCGCTACGAAAAGTAACAAATCTTTACTACAGGATAATATAATGTTTCATGCGTCCTTCGTCGCTTATTCGCAATCAGCTCCACGCAAGCACACAAATGTACGGATGAACGGACGGACGGACGGAAGGACGGACGGGAAGACAAGGCAATTACTTGTGTAGGAAACAACAATAACATTTACCAAATAATGTAATATAATGTTTATAATTTGAATGACAACGGAAGGAACAACGCTAGGGAATAAATGAATCTGATTAATATTCTCATCATATACTTTTGACATTTTTACATTCTATTGTCATTTAGTTCCTACAGAATTTTACGTAAAACACATTTATCCTTTTTTGCGCAACGTGTGAATGAATTTGCCTTCTTTTTTTCCTCGGTTGAGAAAGATTGGAACATTTTTCACTGTTCACTTGTACTGCAATTCGAATTTAATAACAATTTTACAAATCAAATTAATTGGTCACGCCAACATACAATAAAAGCGATGGTAAGAGGATGCATGAACTAATGTCAGTTAACAGAGAAGTCCCTAATATGGAGATCCTTACAAAAATACGGTATATCAAAATACGGCAAAATGTAGTAGCAAAATTATACTAATATAGTATTAGAGTACAATATTTCAAGGGTCTTTAGCATAAGATATTATGAGGATTTCATTTCTGAAAGAATACTGAATGCATTTTTGAATCTGAAAAACGCATAAAAAACAAATTACATTTGAAAACTGGGAATATATTAGGTGCGCAACTAAGTTCCCGCTGCTTGCCAATAGATGGCACCAGCTGTAAGTGCCGGTCAATTCTGCCATAACCTAAAATTCATCAGCCTTAACACAATAGTGATTTTCTTTTGACATCATATTCTTTTGATTGTATGAATACGTATGATTATGTGCCAAATAATCGTCATATGCGGGAAGTGTTGATTTTCTCCTGTTAATCGAAGAACAGCAGCTGATGCTCATTGAGAGCTTCAAAACGTTAACGGAGAAGCTGCTTTAAGTGAAACAACTTGACAAGACTGATTCTGTCGCCTTAAAGATGGGGACCTTGATATCGACGACCGTTCGCGCGAAGGAAGATGAAAAAACCTTCGAAGACACTGAATTGACGGCATTGATTGATGGGGATCCGTGTCAAACGCAGGTAGAGCTTGCACCAGTATTAGGAGGTACCCGCCTAGCCATTTCCAAGCGATTGCATGCGTTGGGAATGATTCAAACGCAAGTTGAAGCCAAGGGAAGTTAAGCGTCGTTTGTTGCCTGTGAACAACTTTTTCAGCGTTAAAACAGGAAGGGTTTTCTTCATTGTATTGTAACAGGTTATGAAAATGGATTCATTACAGCAATCCAAAGAAAAGAAACTGATGGGGGCTGCCCGGTCATACTTCTACGTCATCGCCTCGACTGAATAGTCGCGCAGCGAAGGTTATGCTCTGTATTTGGTGGGACCTGGTCGGTGTTATTTATTACGTTCTGTTGAAAGTTAGCTGAACTTTAGTTTCCTTCCGTTTTGACATTCCAAATGTGTATTCAAGTACATTAGAAGTTTAGAAGAAGATTAGTTTAGAAATCATATTCGAAACGAATCTAATTAATTCGGTTTCTCTATCTGAATGAAATTGATATTATGACCCGGGAACAAAAAAACGAAGGTACGGTTTTATTTTATTTCGCCTCCCAGTCTGAATCAGAAGTGAAACCTAACATATTTTCCTTGGTAAGAAAAAGCCTGAGGTCAAATTTCGAAAATGAATGAATTTCGTTATAATTTCGCCATTCAGATTTATTTTTAAGAAGTTTTTATAAAATTTAGTTAAGAGAAGCACACAATTTTCAACTTTAGTAATCTGCATCTCACAATATTGCTACGCTAAGTGAGGTCGAGAAATATAACATTCCGTATTCCGTACTCTAAACAATAATCACATATTTTCATGTTTGACTCATGACTTAATATTATCTGAGCACGCGTCAGAATTGAACACCAGCATAGAGAAAATACGTCATATCTTGCAGTTACCTCGAACAAAGGCCAAAAATGTGAGTACTGGTCATGGCCCTGACATTGCAACAACCAATAACGACCAATTTTCTATTCATCGATTTCGTTCCGATAATTCTGATATTAAAGATGCACCACGCTCTGGAAAGCTAATTGCCGGAAATGTCGATAAAATAATGCAAATTGTCAAGTCAAAGCATCATGTAAGCATTGTTTAGATTACCCAGGAGGTAAAAATTACACAAAAGATTGTTTGGAACCACTCAACACGAGTTGGCGCTTCCTTCGAATCTTTACTGAATAGCAACAAATTCGATCAGTTTCTGGAGCAGACAGTCGGATCGTGGTGAGCGAACGCGAACGGCTGTCAAGCCGGTTTTGACGGTCAGGAGCGTTTTGCTGTGCGTTCGATACGTTTAATAGGAAATCATCCACTATGAACTTTACCTGTACTGCCAATAATTGGGCTTGAGGAGAATTCTGTTCCCTCAGGTCAAGTACAAGCCGCATACGAGTACATCGGCAGTAATCTGCCAGCAGCTCCAGGAGCTCATTTGGAAGGTTCTCATTCATCCATTTCATAGTTCGGATCTGGCACCAGGTAATTAATATCTGTTCGTGTCTGTGGCAAATAATTTTGCTGGTGAAAACATCGCCTTAAAAAAAGCTTGTGAAAATTGACTGTAGCAGTTTTTTTGCCGAGAGTAATTTTAAATAGGTTCCTTACTAAAGCTTTCCAAGTGCAACCAAGTAAAACGTAGATATTCAGAACGTTTTATAAACTCAACCGGAATACATTTTTTTTCAGACGTGTGAACCAGATTTAAAATTATTTTCAGTTTTTTTTCAATCTACAGTTTTGATATCAGGAATTTCATCATTAATTCGCAGTATTAATCAAATAAGCTCAAATAACACACAAAAATAATGAACTACCATGCTATTACAGGATACACAATATAAAATAAATCTATGTACAAAACAAATCTTCAAAAGCTCGAGAAGGAAACAATGAAAAACAAAACTAAGCTATTCGATTCAAAGAATAAAGAATGTATTCATTTGAGGCGCTATTTCAAATTTGGATGGATTCATCCATTCCTGGGTCACCGTAATCAAAGCTAATGATTTCGGCTTATAGAAATGGAAAAGAGCATGGCCTGCGACCAGAATTTACCAAGAGATTAGCAAACGACTCAACGACAAATCCCTCTGTTGACGAGCAATAATTCGAACGCTTGTCTCACCTGTAGAGCATTGCAGTGCTCCACGTATTTATTTCTGGAAGTCTCCGAGAGAATATTGAACGAAAAAGCTTTTATACCCATCATCGTTAGCGGAGAATATTGGCGTCGAATAAACCATGAGCTGTATTCATGCATCAACTAGAACACGCGCCTCAAAATATAGCGATAAGATTTGAAAGGCCAGGTTGTGCGGAAAGACCAAGCTTTTACATTTGGTGTGACGTATTAGAGAAGTAGACCAGAAAAACTGTTCAAATCAGTTCACTTGACGGAAATTGCTTCATGGGTTCCAATTCGTGTTGGCTTTGCACATTTCTTCAGAAGAAAGACTAAGAGTTCAAAAAATTGAATCCCAAATATTAGCATTTTCAAAACAAATCTACAGCCAAAATTATTATCATGTACGATATTATAGGGTGCCTTAGGTGTTACTTTTTTTATTACAGACAAAGAATACGAGCATATATCCCACACCAACAGATATTCAAATGGCAAAAGGGGACGTTGTCTGTCTGTCTATATTTTCTCGGTAGGCTATATTTCACAATTTAGCTAATAAAAATATTTGCTGTAGATGAAGAAAAATACATACACAGAGAGAAATGCGAAATAATCCCCGGATTGCATTTATTAATTTAACGTTCTTTCCGCGATTCAATTGCACGTGATACGGTTTCTTTCCGAAACGACGAGGATGACGACGATGATTGTTGATGATTGCCGCCGCTTGGTTGGTTGGTTGGTTCCGTTTAGACATTCACTTTCATTCATCTCTTTTTATTCGCTGGCGTAACTAATTTATGCAAATATTGGTATATTTCTTTCTATTTTTCAATTTTATCTGTTTTTGTTTTCTCGCATTCGAATAATGCACAAATGACGGGGTGTGAATTCATTCCGGGGAGAGTTTTCATTTTCGCTACACTTTAATCGAATTTGTTCTGCAATATTTATTATTGTTGTAAAATTTGTTGTGTTGTTATATAAAGTCTTCATGTTATTTGTTTTTCCCTGAGATTCAAGGAAATATTACATTTTTAAACCTCTCCCTGTGCCAGTGAGTGTGGCTGTGTGCGTGCATGTAAGAAAGTGAATTAAATTATATTTTAAATAGAAATGAATTGAAAATTTCATGCTTGTGCTAAGATTAATGTTTATTTGCGTACTAAAAAGGATTTTCAAATTAATTTGTAATACATTTATAATTTCCCTCTTCTCTGTGTGTTAGAGCAGCAATGAATTATTGGCTAATATAAGTTTAATGGGTAATTAAGAAATTTCGTATTTAAATAATTGTTTGATATATGTGAGAATTATGTAAAGGCATATGAAAAGCGTAAAGTCGAAATCGTTTTGGCATAACTATAACCAGACAGTGTCTCACGATAATATTTCAATTATTAGGAATGTAAACGAAAGGAAATGTTTGAGTGTTGCTGAGTTGCTGATATATTATCTCATTCTGATAGGTAGCAGGTAGTAAATTCCAAGTACAGTAACTAAAAACAGTCAAACAGCATCTTCTACTAGTGATAGTAGGTTAAATTTTGAGTAACTCAGTTACGATAATTAAACCGAGGGTTTTTTATACTGGTCGCCATAGAAAGGAGATTTCTCACAGCAGTAACTTAAAATAGTCACCAGAAACCACATAAATTACAATAAATCGCTGATTAATTACTAACGATATATCGTAGCAGCTGACAGATGTTGGAAAGATTCGTTTTTAAGAGACCATCCTTATGAATTATGAATTTTCACTCAAGAAAATAACCAAATCGATATTATTATGTGTGAAAAGCGAACATTTCTGACACGCGTACCTATGCAGCAGTTATTAGGAAAACCGCTCACTGTAGTACCAACATCAAGTGCTACTTCTATATCAAGTAGGAAAAACATTTCAATAAGAATACGGATGCACTATCCGAAATACATGGTGGCGCAATAGAACGTGCATATTTAAAAAATAGATTAAAAAATAAATACAAAAGGTATGGTTAAAATAAATCTAAGGCATTTTGGGCGATATATTGTGGACAACTTAACAAATGTTGGTTTATAACTGCTCCAATATTTGGGGATTATATGCGAAAACACGGTCTTTGACATGGCTCCACAAAAGAAGTCTAACGACGTCAAATGGCATGATCTTTTTGCCCAATTGTCGTCACCAATACGTAAAATTACGATTTCTGGAAACTTCTCATGTCATGTTGTGGGATTCATGATACATATCGTTCAGTTTATAATCTTCAATGGCCAGCAAAAATAAAGTCGGTTATTATATGGTTATAGTGCTTTGAATTAAAATTCGGTCTATCTGCCACACTTTCGCCAACAGAAGTGATATTTTATACAGTGCATATATTGCGATGATGCACTACCCTGATTACATCTGTAATGCATTCAAATTTCTTTACAATCTTGTCAATCCCTTACGCAGTATGTTGATTGTGATGACCATAATTACCCCGTAATGCAAGGAAAGTTTCACGTTTGAATCACCAAATTTGTACTAAGTTTTAACTATTTTTAAGCGTTCTTCGATAGTTAAATGATCCATATTCGTGAATCGCAAATCTTACAATAAATAAATAACACTTTAGATGATAGGTATTTAACAGCTAACAGCCTAACCATTAAATGGATAACCCTAAATGCTGTTTTCTAACGTACCCATTTTCCAAGGTAACCAAATTTCGAAGGCTTTATCTTACAAACGAACTAGAATTAGCACTTATGTAAAGCGCCGTAAAAAACACAGAGTGTGTGCCAAATGTAGTCAAAATTTAAGGCAGTCATGTTGAAAAAGTCTATGTTTTCGGGCGATGTCTTTGAATCACCACTATTGTACTAAGTTTTAATTATTTTTAAGCGTTCTTCGATTGTTAAACGATTCATATTCGTAAATCGCAAACCTTTCACTAAATTA
>JAHXMU010000131.1:512332-555300 GCA_019455685.1 Philornis downsi | reverse complement strand
GAAAATTTAAGGTAGTCATGTTGAAAAAGTATATGTTTTCGGGCGATATTTTTGCGGTTACTATAAATTATGTATCACTATTTGTACCCTAATCATATCCGGGATTGTCACGCTTAATTCGATTTATTTCGAGCGTCCTTCTAATTCGAATAGCATATGCCAAATTTGGTGAAAATCAAAATTTTCATGCTCCACAAATGTTTTTTTGTTGATCGATGTTTTTGCCATTATCTAATATTTCTTGTTAATATTTTCTACGTTTAGTACATCTGTGGCTGTTGCGCCTTCCGTACTTTGTCTCAATTCGAATCTCTGTTCACACATTTCCAACAACATTTGCTCCATGCGAAACCTTACAGTAGCCGCGACAAAGTTAATCAAATTGTTCTCACACTTTACACAGCCTAACAACAAGCGTTACTTAAATGTATTTATTTAGGAACTTGCGGCTTCTTGAGCGCAAGTTCACACCAAATGCCCAGTAGAATTTATCAAACGAACTTCAAATATTATCAACGTACACACATATTTACCATTCGCATCTGACATTCCATGATACGCAAATTTGTGTACGAAATGACTTATGTGTCACATTTGTAGGGTCTTTTAGCTGCTTTTGACATATTAAACAATAATAATTGTCATGATAGAGTCGTTGTCGGTGTCAGTCATTCCTTCAGCCAGCCATTTGCCACTCAATCACAAAGCATATTCAGTTGGTGACTCCACTCTGTGAGTTGTGTTAATCGAAATGAACTAGCTGGTGCTGGAGCCATTGCTGGATTTGTTGATTAACCAAACAATTACAATTTCAAATACGAGCAGCGCCAGCAAGCAGTAGACAACATTTGAAAGTCTTAAACACTCGTATGCATAATTGTGCGATACGACGACAAACGGTGTGACTTATGAGCCGCCAAAATCGTATGGCGCCGACAACCTGAAGAAGTCAATAAAACATAACTTCACTTCGAGATGTCACCACACGTTCCCACATAAACTTTGAGTCCGTGTGTACTTAATTGTAGTCCGCATCGGACGAGTCTGTCAGTTTGGCGTGTGTGGCTGTGTAAACCTGAATGTGTTAAACGAATAAATATTCAAATATTGGTAATGAATTTAATAACAATTTGAATGAAATACATAAAATCACTTTATTTAACATATAAGTACATATTTAATTATCATCATTTTGTGGTGGTGTCATGGAGCGGCATTATTTTGTTTTCTTTTGTTTTTTTGACTCTTTTTAGAAAGTAACCATTATGCTTGCTGCATAATTGGTAATTGGAGGTATTTTGGTTACAATGGTTTGTTACATCATTTTAACTGAATCTTTTTACATCCTTCTAATTATTCCCTAAACAATTTATTAAAAAGAACTGCAACAAGCGAAAATAAAAAGTTTAATACGTCAATATGTTTCCAAATAATAAAACTTACCTACTTTAGTTCTATATAGCTCACAAAACCTTTGATTGCAGTTAGGTACAGAAGTTACATTTGCAAAGAAAGTCAAGGGGGATTCTGCTGTCCATGTTTATTAAATTCTTTCGTGACTGAGGAGTGGCTGATACATTGAGACAATATTTCTGGATTTTATTTTCTTTTTTCTTTATTTGCAATCTATTTCAACAATATGAAGCAAATTTGATGATCTTGAATAATAACATGATGTGTTTATTTTCATTAAAACCAGCAATATAACATACATACTCCATATATGTACATAAGTTTGATGAAATACCTTGACATTAAAAAGCAATATTTAATTCAATATATTAACGATTAATTTGATTTTATGTTAATATAATTGCAATGCTGTATAAATGGAAGATCTAAAACATGTTTTCTTTTGAGTCTTCTAACTTCATCAGTATCATCTAACAGTGTGCTTGCCAAAATATTTGAGTGATTACTTTACAAATAATAGGAACTAAATTTTTTTATCTCTAATTTAACAAAGGGTATTTTAAGGTCCTTATGTAAATCATTATTTGTAACGTAAAAGGGCGCATTTTTTAAAAGTGGCAGTGATTTTGATTGATTTTGATTTTGATCTTTGAAGTATTTCGATATTAGAGTTGTTGGCCGTTCTCCAAAACTCAATATCGTAAGTCCAAATGGGTTTGATAATAGTTTTAAGAATCAACACTTTATTTTGCAGGGACAGTTTGGATCTCGGTCCTAGCAGCCAATACATTCATTTGATTTTATTGTCTAGTTCTTTTCTCTTTGTAGATATGCGGGATTTCCAGGTAAGACATCAGTCCAAATGAAGTCCAAGATATTTTACAATAACTTTGCTAGGTATAACATTGCCATTCAAGAGCACAGGCGGACAATTTTCCCTCCGTAAGGTAAATGAAATGTGCAAGATTTTTCAGTGTTAACTATAATATTCGCCTTCGTTTGGAAGTTTGAATTTCCAAATAAACAGAGTATAATCGCTCTGGACGTAAACGGTTTTTAACATGCGATTCATTTAAAACGGCAGATTTTAAGGTATAGGACGCGATAACCCCTTTTTCACCCTGCAACTTACTTATTCACTTAGATTCATAAATGTTCAGCTTTGTTTCGGGTTTGGTACTGCATGTTTTTCTGATTCACATTCAAAACCAACATTCACTTCATATTTTGATTTGTTTCTTAGCTGAATCGAAATTAGAAACCTTCATTGATTCGATTTTTCTATCCAAGCATAAACTGATATTTCGATACGAGAGGAAAAACCATAGCTTTATACAATTTCGATCCCCAATCTCAACTACACATAGAATCAAATGTAATTTCTCTTGGCAGAAAAAAGGAATATTATCAAATTTCGAGTGTTAAAAACGCTCTAAATAATATATTTTCTGACTATACACTGCAGACTCTCACAAAATTTCATAGCTTTCTGAAAAGATAGTCTGTTTTTTGATTAGAAAGTTCTCAACTGACATTGTAATAAAACGTTTCATAAGCTGAAACCCAATCAAAATTGTCTTTAATTGTATCTCTGAATCAAAATTTAAATTTTTTTACAGTTTCATTTCGAATGTATGAAATAGAAACGACATATAATATAAATTTAATTCGGTTGTTGGAATCAGTGTTGTAAAAAATCTTTATTTGGATGCCAGAAGCTAAAATAAATTAAAGCTACCTTCGAGTCTGATTGAGTTTCGGTGACAGTTTTTGCTTAGATGGCGAGTAGAATGTTATTCGCCGTACGTAAAAACTAATTCCAGGCGCTTCGATTTCCAGCTTTTCTCCTCTTCCTGCAAACAATTGTTCGAAAGCATGCTCTTCTCTTATTCTACAGTCTGACATAGCTTTATTCACAGCAAAGCCGTTATAAATAAATGTATCTTCTTCTTAGGTGGCAACTGGAATAGGCACACTTATCTATTATACGCCGCCCGTAGAAAATACTTCCAAGCGCTTCGATCTTCTGCTCATCTCCTCCAATTCATCACACCAAGTTTCGATAGAATTTCAAAAGCCTGGTCCTACTATGATCTGCTTCCCTACGGCTAAACTCTTAATTCCCTCTTAATACCGTCAACATGGTTCAATCATCTGAAGAAAGCAATAAACCAGAAGCGGCCAGCTTTGGCGAATATGAGAGGAATTGTGGCTCGCCAGAAGCTCCGGGAGCTTGGTCCAGACCTGGCACCGAATGACTACTTATTCTTGTCAGTTGCTAATGATTTTGCTGGTGAAAAATTTGCATGAAAAGAAATTTACGAAAATCGATTGTCTTTCTATGAAAGAGGCATAATGGAATTACCTTCAAAATGGCTAACTATGCTAAATAAAACCTCCAATGTCAGTGGCAAAAATATTAAATTTCTTGACATGTTAATGTTTCAAAATTTTATTCAAATGGTAATGAAATTCCAACAAAATGTTGGCAATTTCTATGGCTTTTGCGATTTTATCTCTATCTATAAATGTACAACTTTAATTCGGTGTAGTACAAACATTACGTCGCATCGAATCGTCACTTTGATTTAAAAAAATTCAAATAATTATTGCCGTAATCGCTGTCACTTCTTCCACTATTTCCCAGCGTAACTTATGACGCCGTTGTTGACGCAGTTTAATTACCTACAATGCGTTAAAAAAAAGCAACGAAAAACTTAATAAAGAATTTATTAAGCGTTTTACTAAGTGTCGTGTGTGTTGTAAAGTATTCAATCAAACATTTGTCTTACTGGTGATGTTAGCCGCTTATTTTATTACATGGCG
Organism: Philornis downsi; assembly: GCA_019455685.1. Taxonomy (NCBI): domain Eukaryota; kingdom Metazoa; phylum Arthropoda; class Insecta; order Diptera; family Muscidae; genus Philornis; species Philornis downsi. The sequence goes on along the minus strand of JAHXMU010000131.1, from coordinate 551,061 downwards.
CCAATTATTTATAGCCGTTCAATAAATGTCTTTAATAACTATCGGTTTAGATAGTCGTTAAATAATTTACTAGATTGACGTGAAAGAATTTTCCTTTTTTCTCAGCGAAACGACTAAAAAAATTTGTATGTATGCTGCAGTATTGATTTGGCCTGTATAATTGATTTGACCCAAAAATACAGGAAAATTACATTGTCTACAGTGAGGATAGAATCGAAATGCACAGAGCTATTCAACCAAAGGGGATCCAGAATTAATACAATTTGAAATCAGAAGCAATGAATTTAAACTGTACGTTTTCTTGGTTCTGAAGTAATGAAAATATGAATTTTATGATTGACATATAATGAATGCGATCAAATATACTAGAAAGTCAATCATTGATCAATATTATCAGCATTATCTCAGCATCCATGAGAGAAATTTCGCGTAATTTTTAAATATTCAAACCTAAGTTTGTATCAAGAGTTTTTGGGAGCAAAAAAAATGCAATTCCTCTAACTCCGTTGCTTCAGGAATAGAGCAAGATATTCACATTAGCCCAAATTTTGAAGAAGATCCATGAAAAACAGATCGTTGTCTTTCGTTGGCTATAAAACTAGCTTTGACAGCTCAACGCGACAAAAATTGTTTAAGGCTATGACCGAATTGGGTAGTCCAGTGTAGTTTAGATGGCTTTGTATGATGAACCTGTCTGACACGAAATCTTCAGTAAAGATGGGCAAAAATCTTAATGACGCCTTTTTCAACAAATGAGTATTTAAAGGGGCGAAAGCTAATCGTACGGCCCTTTTAACATACGGTTGGGGTTGATTATGTGGAAAGCTGCATTTAATGTGTCTGACGACATCTTTAGCAAGAGCCATATGCTACTTGCATATGCCGATGATATTTGCAAAAATGCGTCTGGCCGTAAACGAGGATAAAGAGAAATTATCGAGGAACAAAAAGTCGACAAGTTGGGAATTCTGTGTGAACATTGGCATCTATAACTTTAGAGTGGTGGACGAGTTAATCTATCTCTTTTCCGCTATGAATAAAATCAGTGATGTCAGCTTAAAGTTTTAGAGAAGAGTATTACCTGTGCACATATGTTGCTATGGGCTAAACAAGCGGTATAATGATGAAGCCCTCCCTCGGCAAACGAAAATCCAACTGTACCTGACCTCTATTCTACCTCTCTTGCTATATGGCAGAGAATTCATAACAAGCAATGAATGAGTCCTGAGACTCCTCGAGAGAAAAAATACTCCCGACAATGTATGGATTCATCATAGTTAGCGGAAAGTGTCGATGAAATATGAACTATGAGCTATATGAGAGACATATGGATAGGGACCTGGTCAAGCGCCGATAGACCCAATTGCTCCATCAAAAAAATTGTTAACATTGAAATTAATATGCGGCGCAGGGATACTTAAACCTTAGTGTGACGAATTGAAGAAAATGGGCAGAAGCGCAGCTTGGTATTATTTTGCACGTACGGCCTGTAAATGACTGTTTCAGCTGCCATCTATGTTAGTAAAAAAGGAGTAGAGTCGTATAAAAATCGTCTTTTTCTGAAAGCCGGTTTCCTAAAAAAGAGACTAAACCAGTTATATATATAAATTAAAATAAAATGATTGATTTTAAAAATCGGAAATATAATATTAGCATAATAAACAAAAAGAAATCTGAAATTATGACAACTGCATATTGAAAAGCCTAATTTAAGACCAAATGAAGGTATGATGATAACGGAGGATATTGGTTGTACAACTAGTGGGATCTTCAGTCAGAATATCGTTTCCACGTAAATTTGTTTCCTAAGTAAGCATAAAAAAATTTCCAAAATATATAAATGGACGTGGATAAAGCAGGGCAGGCACTGAGTTTGGCCGGGCTGGATGTTACGCTTTCATCACGCAAATCAAATTTTGAATTAAACATTCACTGATTCTTCCTTTAATTCCCACGACCCAATCAGAATGGCTCCATTGCCTACAAGAATATATAGTACGATCTCCATTGCGTTTTTCAAAGACTGACGTAAATAAATGTGCATAAAGTTTACTCGTTTGGGACGCTGTGTGAACGTTCACAACGTTCACGTTGATATTTTGAGGTGATGTAAGAATTCATCTACCTCGGTTCCGCTATAAGCAAAACGAATGATGTCAGCATGGTCATAAAGATATGGATATGGATATGATATGGACTAAGCAAGCGATTTAATGATAAAATCCTCTCTCGACAAACAAAAATCCGACTGAACTGTTGGTTCTACCTGTCTTGTTATATGGCGCAGCGTCGTGGGTTATGACGCAATTGGATGAATCACTACTGGCAGTTTTCGAGAGGAAAATCTCCGGAAAATAAATGGACCCATCATCGTTAATGGAGAGTATCGGCGTTGCATGAACAATGAGCTGTATAAGCTATATACCGACATCGATGTGGTCAAACGCATTAATATACATTAATATAATTTCGTTGGCCGTGTCATGTTGTGCGGATGGACCTAAATGCTCCGCCACGGAAAGTTTTCGACAACGAACTCGATGCACGGCGCAGAGGAGAGCGACCAAACTCCGTTGGTGTGATGAGTTGGAGGAGAAACGCAGAAGATCGAAGCGCTTGGAATTATTTTCTATCGGCGGCGTATAAAAGATAAGTGTGCCTATTCCAGACGCCACTAAAGAAGAAGAAGAATGCGCTGCCAGACACATGGTTGTAGACTTGACAACAGCCTGAAATTAAAATCGATTCAAAAGACTGCTAGACGTTGGTTCCGATTATTTGGCTGCTGTATCTACATATACCTATATAATCAATTCTGAAAGGCATAAGATTACTTTTCTTTAAACCAAAATTATTTCCAGCGTATCTGAAGTACTAACTTTAACCAAAACTCTGTACAATAATGCGGCCGTGACACGTCTTCACAGTGATTTTTCTGAAGAAGATTGGTTGGAATCAAGCTTAAAACTTCGTCACATTTGTCATTATTGAAATTCATTCTATAATTGTGATTGTGTCACACCAACAAATGCTATGAAATGTAGTTACATTCCATATAAACACACGGATTCTAACACATCTGCCGATGCCAGAAGTAATAAAAAAATAGGTACATACCCGTACATCACTTTTCTTTTACGAAACATAAAAATGTATGTGACAAGTCATAAAATTAAATGGACAAGCATATATATGTACACAGAACAGCCAACATCAAAATATTACGTTCCATATGCTTCGACAAAGACCAAAGTGTAATCTGTCCAAATCCATTAAAGGAGCAGCGCATATTGGACAGAATGCTTTGCACTGAAAGGAAAAAAATGCATAACTTCAAATATATGAACGGAAAATATCGAAGTAAAACAGTTAGACAGGATATTCTGTCCCGAAAGAAAGTTTGATGTTAGGAGACATAAAGAAATAAATTACATGACGAAGAATATTGATAAGGTGACAGTCGAACCTTCATGTTCTCTCACACACACATACAGTCGTGCACACTCTTACCAAAGGAGATGAGACCCAGACACAGTGTGAACAGAATGATGGAGACGATACATATTCTCATGATGCAAAAGACATACATTTATCGTCAGTGACATCCACAAAATCATAGGTACAAATGGTACTCATATCGCACTCTTCGAACTCACGGCACACATTACATCTCTGGAATAATCAACATGGCTTAGATAGATAGCCAACGAAATGCGTTTTTTACCGCTTCTGCAGATTTGCTGTTTGTTGCCGTCGTCCTATTACCTCATTCTTTTCGTCTTCTTGGCCTCAAAAGACGTCATGCTAACGATGAACAGCGATAAACGGATGCGAGAATATTTCATGTTTGTGCGTTCGAAACAAATGATATTGCACAGTGGTTTAGTCAGATTAATTACCAAGGCAGTGGGATAAGAAAAATATTCATGGGGTCAGTACTAATTATTTTATTATTTTCATTTATTTTTATGTACCAATATTTCGTACAAGCGAAATTATTATCATGTTTCTGAGATTTTCAAAGCGTGAGAATTACATTTTTTCTTCCTCACTTCCTCACTCACTTTAAGAAGTCTTTTTCCGCATTTCACAGAAAAAAGAAAAAAATATCTAAAAATTGCGCGAACTACTCAAGGTTTAATAACTTATTTATTTAATTATAGTTTTTAAGGGCCCAACGCAGGTATGTTATATATAATAGTAGTTGATACTTATAAATAAATTTTTTTTTTTTTATTGCACTATCATTCTTACAGATTCAAAATTTATTTAATTTTATTATATACAGAGTTTGAGTTATTACATAATGTATTGCAGCAAGAAAAAACTAATATTATTGATAAAAGAAAACTGTGTATATACATATTTATTTACATTTTAGGAAAAAGATAGGGAAAACCTTTAATTTTAGTTAGAAAAATTTTAAAGGACAATCACTTTTTGCATCTTCTTTTCAGAAGATTGAAAAATGATTATCGATACAAATTTTTTATTAGTTCTATATTAGAAGATCTACATTTATCTTCAAATCTTTGTGTGAGGTCTTTTAAGAAGCTATTCATTAGTTTTTGTTTATATTTGCATTTCGTTGAGTATCTTCTGTTCAGGTTGTAGATACATTTCAAGTTTTTGTTTTGGACAATTTGCAGTTTTTTCCTGTGACAGTTCGCCAATTTTGGGTACCAAATTTGACATCCGTAGGTTAAAATGGGCCGAATGCACATTTTAAAGATAAGCAGTTTGTTTTTATGGTTAAGTTTAGAGTTTCTGTTTAATAATGGGTAGAGGGCTCTTCCACATTTAATAGCTTTCTCGCATGCTTCAGCTACATGAGTTTTAAATGTTAGTTTTTTATCAAATATAACGCCTAAATATTTGACAGAATCTTCCACGCTTATGTCGACTCCTTGTACTGATAATCCGATACTTGGCTTTCTTTTAGGGGATTTGTTGTATGGGAAAATTATAGCTTTTGTTTTAGAGGAGTTAATTTTTATTTTCCATTTTTCGAAGTATTTCTTCGAAGCCAAAACTGCTTTTGCCATATTTTTAACAATAGCATTTGAGACTTTTCCGGTGGTAACAAGAGCTGAATCATCTGCATAGAATGCAACAGATTGATTTTTCAGAGTTTTGAAATCTGATATGAATATCGAATACAGATGTGGGGATAGTATTGATCCTTGAGGGACACCTGCAGGAATTGAACGTTGTGTTGCAATACCATCATCCACCGTTACTACAAATGATCTATCAGACAGAAAGCTTTGTATAATTTTCTGTATGTAAATCGGATATCGGAACTGATTCATTTTAAAAATAAAACCGTTGTGCCAGATTGAGTCAAATGCCTTTTCTATGTCTAGAAACATTAAAGAAAATAGTTATAAATAAAATTAATAACTAGTAACTAATAACAAAATTGTTTTTATTTTGCTATTTTATTGTTATGTATAAATCTGATTCCATCTACACAAGGTCAGTTCAAAACTAGCCGACTTGACGTGTAGATGAAGGCAGTAGTCTACAAAAATTTATTTTAGTAAAAAATTTCCACCTTGTAAAACATATAATTTAAGTTGCAAGTCGCCACCTTGTAAAACATATATTTCAAGCTTCAATTCGCCACGTTGTTTAATACTTTTATTTGAGCCTTCAAAAGTAAACAATCTCAGTGGATTTGTAAACATGGAAAAACCTGGTCAACGTTATGCAATTCAATATTTCCACTTGAATTGTGTTGGTCCAACCAATACAAAAGCCAAGCTAGATTCAACTCGGGGAAAGTCTGCTCCTTCGTTCACGACGAGATTTTAAACGAGGCCGTACGAGCTGTCAAGAGGAACACCGTAGTGGTCGACCAATTGAGGTGTTCACGCCAGACACGGTTAAGAAAATCCACATAGTGGTATTGGATGATCGTAAGCTAAAAGTGCGTGAGCTAGATGAGATGGTAGACATTTTAAAAATTGTTGTATATCGTATATTAATCGAATATTTGAAGGTGAGAAAGCTGTGCACAAGATGGATGCCGCGCTTGCTTTCAATAGAGCGGAAACAACGTCAAGAAGATGTTTCAGTAGAATGTTTGGCAATGTTATACCGCAAAAAATCCGAATTTTTGCGTCGATTTATGATCAAGGGTGTGACTTGGACCAAAGTTTCACACCTGAAACAAAGGAACAGTCAAAGCAATGGACTGCAATGGGAGAATCATGTCCAATGAAGGCGAAGATGATTACATCTGCAAGCAAGGTCGTGGTGTCGGTTTATTGTGATGCGCATGAGATTATTTGTATTGATTATCTTCAGAAAGGAAAAACCATCAACGGTGAATATTATGCTAATTTAATGCAATGTTTAGGTGACACATTATTCAAAAAAGGCAGCTTTTGGCTGAAATTACTCCCGTTCAGACATCGACTGTTGCGATGGCAAAAAATGAATGACCTAAAGGTCGAATTGTTTCATTACGCACCTTATTCGCCAGGTTTAGCTCCCTGAACTATACATATATAGGTATTACATATTAATGCGTTAGTATATGTATATATATACATATATATACATATTACATATTAATGCGGTAGTAGAGAGTGCCTTGGGAGGGTGATTTTGGCAATAGAGGTAGAGTATATCTACGGATAATATGATTTTGAATCTAAAACATTTTCGGGTTGCTATGGTTTTTCAAAAATTTGTGCTACGAACCGAATATATTATATTCGCTGATTTATTTTATGTAGAGTACATTGAAATTTGTCAAATACATCAATGTTTTCTTTAAAGGAACTTTTGCTAACCTTATCATTTCCGCGAATATTTATGTGGCTAAGAATCCTCAAGAAAGTTATGTTGTGGTCATTTATACCATATAAGATTGATCTAATTTTTTTGTGAATAATGGTATTTTTACTGAAGTTATCCTTTAGTCTATCCAACGCACTTTTGCTGCCTGATAATGTGAGTATTTTTTAACTATAATTTGTGAGGCTGATATTTTCTAAACAGGCCTCACTCGACAATAATTCACACATATAAATAGAAAATAGGTTGTGAACACGTATCGATAAATTTTTCTCTTCTCCATACATTCCGAAACTGACTTTTTCTCCCTTAACGGAGCCATTCATGTATATGTAATAATGGCATGTGGTCGTTGAATTTGATAAGCGTTTTTGAAATGTTGGTAACATTTTATTATTGTCACAGTATTCAAAGAAGAAGTTTATATTGGAAATGTTCCTAAGAACTCTAAATTTCCTGTTTCAATATTGTATTTCTGTAACGTTACCCGAAATTCTCAAAAAGTAGTTTCATACTTCGCTAGATAACGTGATTTTCAACTGAGCTTTTCGATTTTGTTTACATTGCTAATCATTTTATAGAATGACGATTAGCAATTTCTCATTAATCTTTTAACAAATATATCTTGAGAGTATAAATAACCAATTGTTTCAATCTCCTAACATGTTGAGAAGGATAAGAAGGAAGCACTTCTAATCTGTTGACTGGATTAGCCCTACAGATGTCTATAGATAATCATATTTCCGTTTTCAAAATAGGGCTCTGAGGTTTTAGACCTAATTCAGCAGTGAAGGAATATACTATATATATAATTAGGGGTATTATATTGTAGATAAGATTATGGAAGGTAATATTTAACAAGTGCTGATGAATCCGATCCGAACTGTAAACATCTCAACGTCTTTATTATAATCAATTAAGAGTTTGGCTTAGCCTTCATATATTGAATGCGACTTTGAAATCCTAGTTTTGTATTGAATATGGCACCTAATTACATATGTATTAATATATTTATGCACACAAATTATGTGCTTATTCGAAAACCAAACTTTCTGGTGAATTATCACAGAGAACGTAATAATTGAAATCCGCTTATATTCATCAACAACACTAATTTGCCTAGTGCTTCTTCGATTTTTCTGTATAGTGTAGAGGTTTGTTTTCCTGAACAGCATATTTCCAAATCATCAGCAAAATCAATAAAGATAATGTTACTCTCTGCTACTAGTTTAATTTGTCAAAATTGGGAAATCTGCGGGCCACAGCGCCGAGGACGATGTATCGACTCATTGCCAAATAAAAGAGCTCGCCAAAAATGCTCTCTCCTCAATAAATTAATTTTCCAAATTTTTCTAGTAAAAATTCGAACTCCCGCATAACCATGTCTACTGTACGGGAGTTTATTAAAAAATTATACGCCATCTATTAACTACATCATACCGCTTTCAGTTAATAAATAAACGCTAAAAATTTTTGTTTTTTCCCAATTCAAATTATTTTGGGTACGTAGCAGTACGCCAACCACTCGTTAGTATGATGGACGTGTTACAATCAGCCTTTTTTTATATAGAATACATCTTAAGACATGAACACTTAATTAAAGTTGCATGGTAATAGTCAGACAGCATATTAAAGTAACCTAAAATTGTATCGAAAAATATTGATAAAAGTCTAGGCCAACATAAAATGATGAATTGTGCATGTTTGGAGGATTTATAAGAAAACCATCCTCAAGAACTGAAAGTTATATTTATGTATCAATAAAAATCAAGTCTAAAAATCGGCTCAAACGCTCTCATCTTGTTTGAGCATTTCAGCTGCTTGAAATTACATCTTTCCATATTTTTAAGAGATGTAATCTATCTTTCATATTTCGTAACTTCGGAAAGCGTAATATTTTCACAAGTGAAATGTCATATCCAGGACAGATAGGATTATCAGGCGCTGAAAGATAAAATATAATTGTAATTAAAGATGAGTTCTGTTTTTAAATATCGGAACAAAACATGAAAAATTAGTAATATTTGGAAAAAAAATTCGAAGCACTTCGCGTTTGTGCGATTTTTTCCCAATTTGTAACTTTAATTTTTGGTAGTGTTTCAAAAGCCTGGTCCTTCTATTAGAAGGGCCTCAGAAGAGGACGACTCTTCTGAGGAGAAGCAGTCGAGTTCATTGTCGTAACCTTTTCGTGATCTGGAGGATCTAAGTTTATTCGCACAACATGCCAAATTTCGCAAGTGATGTCATATCATTGGTATATGAGAATAGCATATGGCTTAAAGTCGTTCGTGCCGTTGTAAGTAATATTAATTGCAGCTTTCTCTATAATAATTTCTAACAGTATTTTGAAGAAGACGCACGATAGACTGCTACGTTTCTAAATTTTCTCTTGGTGTAAAATGTTTCACTAAGACTTCTGCTTATCTTTACTACAGAATTCATTTCAAGAGATGTAATTTTATAAACTCATATAAACTTCACAGCAACTCAGACATTGCCCTATGCAATTTATGCCGTATAGGACTGTCGAAGGCAGTTTTGTATATAGTCGATGAGAAGGAGGTGTGTGCCGATCTATTTTTCTTGGGTGTTCTTCAAAATATGCTCTACTAAGAATATGTAATAGGATGTGGACATAGCAGATCTGAAGCCGCAATTGAAAAGGATTAATCAGGCCAGATAAAATTAGATTCTGTAGAATAGGATTTAGTTTTCCGACAAAACCTTACAATCGGTAGGAAAAAGACTGATATCACTATAGTTGGTACATCGTAAAATCAATTTTTTAGCAAAAAAGGGCATAGTACACTTAAATTCCAATCATCGGTTATGTATTTATTGAACCGAATTCTTTTTATCAGCTAATTCAAGTTGATTACAAGTTCACCATCAACGAATTTTTACAATTTTGCCTCTGTGAAATGGCGCCAGCAGCTTTATTTTTTTTCAATCCCAAAACCTTTAATTCTGACCTCAAATTTGCATGTAGTCTGCCAATTTATATCATAGTCGGTAATTGGCGTGATTTGTGCACTTGTGCTGCCATCTGGAACTAGTAGCTGATAAAACCGGTCTCCCTGAAATCACAACACACTTTGTGTCCACATTCCCATCACTGTCTTACAGGAGAAACCCCTGTTTCGTACCTTTTGTTTCTGATCTTTTAATGGAATTTGCGAGCTTCACCTCTATCTCTATATCCATATTCACACTATTCCGCTGTTCGCACAACCATTTCTTCCACCTTAAAAGTCGGAGAGACTCTCTTCTTTTCTACTTAAAACGTTCCCTAATAGCACGCATTACAACTGACTGCTGCGTTGCCATATACGTAGCACCCTTTGCCTCAGGGGTAGTCTGAGCTCGATTTTTTACAACAATATACAGGGTTTTCGACAGCCATTGGATGCGCAATATGCAATCACTTTTTGTTAGGGACACTAGAATTAGTTTCGTTTTCTTGCAGTAGTCGAGAAAGTTTCCCAAAGTAAGCTGTGACTACGTAACTTAGCGAAGCCTAACTCTTTTTGTACTTAATTGTGTACGTTTATCATTTTGCCCAATCTCGTGCGCAACCAGGTGGTGATTCGAACCAGTCCAAGGACACAGATCACAAGCATGTTCATGGCCTTGGAAGCATGCCTTACACGCATTACCACATGCTTAATTTGGTTTCTCGTATCATGATCAGAAAGCAGCCATTTTTTTATGGGTATCTTTACATATAAGCGTGAATCTGGTTCCACGTATTATCATGTAATGCATCATTTAGAAACTAAATGGCTATGTAGACTGAGATGTAGCTGTAAAGACTGCATTTTCCGACTATTGGACTAAGAGCATTTTCCCTTCCTATTTTGGCGCTAACGTTCCCCATAATAGTTTTTATGTCGCGACCAGGGAAGCTGCCGTAGGCTTCTTCTAGGCATTCATAAAATGTATCATAGGTCTCCTCAACTTTGCCCCGATGGATAACAAAGTACACAATGTGCAGCAAGCAAATATTCCAGGTGTCACCAATATTTAGTGGGGGATTCCATTTCTTTATGCCATGGAAAGGCAAATTTTATTTAAGAGTTACTGTATATTGTTTGCTAAAATTTGAGAAACATCGCAACTATAGCTCACTTTCCTCCAATACTTACTCGACCCATTTATTTAAAAATCGACAACTGATCAAACATGTAGTTCATAGTACTTTCTACACATATAATCGATTGCCTCCATTTAGTGCTATTTCTTGACCTTAGGGCAAAAACGTAATGCCAGACATCTTTTGATCAAAGGTATTTCGTGACTTTTTAAGTCAACTGAACCAAGTCTGTCTGACTGGCTGGATGATAAGTATTATAACTCCCTAAATCTTTGAGAAATTGAGGTACATCCCAAAATTGTGATAAAACGTAGCCGAAGGTTTAAAGCGAGCTATACCATTAGGCACGTTATTGTAACTTTCTTATTCCTGGACAGCAATAAACTACATTTTGTATTTTTTTTTTTTTTTTTTTTTTTTTTTTTTTTGTAAAAAATCGACAAATTGGTCATACCCCTTCTTTTACTTCCCATAAAAGTGATCGATTTAACTAACCCACATATAGAAGATGTGATACCTGGCAAGTGTATTATAGATTTATTTCAGAGAATACAAAAATACCACACTGTCATACCGCCGTTTGGTATATCCCACTTCAAATCGGCCATTTGATTTTCCGAAATTCAACTTTTTCCTCCGCAATCTCTACTTAAATAACTTCACAAATCTAGATTTTTATCTGTGTACTTCATTTACAATGCTTGGTAAAATTGGACAAAAAAACGACCGTTTGGCCTCATCTGGTACTTCCCACACAATTGACCATGTTAGCTTCTTTCAAGCAGTTATAATGAATTAAGAAAAACTTTGTGAAACCTCCGATATAAATTGTCCGACTAGTCAAAATGTAATGTTTCAGCTGTAATCCCTAATTCCTAGACTGACCTGTTATCGCCTGTATTATGTTATAATTCTTGGTAACACTTTCAGAAAATGTATAATTTAACCTACAAATTCATAAGTTAAAATCGGTTATTCAATTGCATTAAATTTCATGGTCTTAGGTATGCAAATGAATGTGGTCAGCACTGTCACGCCTTTTATTCAGATAACTTTTTGATGAGAACCCAGCAATTTATCACTCCCCTTCCGGTACTCATCACACTTTTGCTCTAACGAAAAAGGACTTTAGGTGAAGTCCGTTCCGCTGATTGAAATTGTTTCTCTAGCCCAGATGACTATACTCATATCTTAGAGTCATTTGCTCCAAGTTCAGTCACACTTACGTACGGTAATCTAAAATGTTATTCTTTATGATGCCTATTGTTTTTGGCAAATTGTGAAGAAATTTACGAGTCCTGGCAACACACGTACAAATTGATTGAAATATCGACGCTCAACATCTCCGCATAAAATCGTCCACTGAAAAGTACGCCCTCTCTGGCACCGCACGCCTCAACAACCAGTTATAATTTTGGGTAATATAGCATTGGGTAAGGTTATTATTATACAAGTAAGTCGTTCATCTAAGTGAAATGATTGCTTTGATTTTCAGAACTATTCAGTTTCGAATTACTGTGCTGTCTCCGTCTTCGGCGACGTCGTTGTGTCATCATCACTTTGGTAGTTTGAAAATGACCAAATTACCTTAGATTTCTGTGTTGTTGCAATTGTTGTAGAACATGATTGCATGTTGAAATATTTCATATGTCTCACGATGAATGAGTGTACTTACAAGAGGCCAAAAAAAAAAAAAAAAAAAATAACAACAATAAAGGCAACCAACACAAGCGAATGAAATGACTTAAAATGCCAGGTAAGTATTTGTGCCTCGGCAATATGGCATGGTCGGCCTCTATAAGGATTCCAAAGTGTATGTACGAGTATGTGTGCAGACAGGTCCAAGTTGAAAAGTGAAATTATTTAAAATTCTTCAGAGGAATCATTTCCTATGATAAGAAAGGGTACACCTGATAAGATGTCCAGAAAAATGTCACATGTTATCATGTTTGGCTGGTGTTTCATATTAAATTAGCCTGTCTGGTTGTATGAAATGCAGCACCACAAGAGAGGACACATGTAAGATACAAGAATGTATTATAGAATTTATAAGTTGAGTCTATATTTCAAATTCCTCGAGAGATTGTATTGAAAGAAAAATTGTGTATATACTAAAGACATGATTGGATTTGAAAGTTCGAAAGTAGGATGTATTTCTAACACACATAACTATTTATTATCGAGGACGACATATCCTTTAAATTTGTATGTAATGTCAAATGTATTATCGCACACCAAATTAAAGCCCAGTTCTAGAGGTGTTAGTTTAGAAAAAAAAGTTTGCGGTTAATATTCGGCTGATGAACATCTCAAATGTTACGCACTTGTGCTGTAGAAGCATTCATAGTTTGTGATTTGGTATAGTTTTATCATTTAATCTGAAAAAATTTTCAACTACTTGGACGTGGGAAAGAACATGTGTTATCGAAACAGATAAAGATGACATCAGGCAGCCACAGTCTATGTAATAATACCGTTTTCAAAGTCTGTAGCAGCGGCCACCGCACAGAATAGGCAATTCTGCATCAATTTCAGATTAAGCATTGAAATGTGCATAATAACACTAGTTTACAAATTTGGAAAAAAATTGACTGCAGAAACGAAGCATGATTTTAACTAATGAATTCGAATCTGGCATAAAAATTGGGCTATCACGTCCTGTTAATTTTTTATCGCATGCCGGCAAAACTGTAAAACAGTCAATACTGACACTACAACTTCACAATTATTAATTTGACAGAAGCCCACATTCATTTTAAATCTTCAGAATAGTAGCGTTTAAGCATATCAGGGAGATCATGTGTTACTGATTCAAGCTATTTTTGCTTTGTGTGTGATGAATATTTGGTTGGAAAGAAAAATATGCAATATCAGAATCATTAAAATTTGCATATTTACATTATTTTGGTTTTTCTGTCAGAAGCTTGAACGAAGCGTGGACTCCGACAATGTTTTGCAATAATTGCAGAACTGTTTTATACAGATGGTCAAATGGCAAGAAGATCTATTTCGATTCTTCTATTCCAGTACTTTGGACAGAGTCAGATAACCGCCAAACCGATTGTTATTTCTATTTAACAAAAGTTGCTCGATCCAATATAAAAATCGAAAAAATATTACTTACGCAAATCTCCCATCAGTTTCCACCAAATCATCCATTATCAGTTATTCCCATTGCTACGAGTAGTGAGTCCAAAACATCTTTCACTAGCAGCGGTAATTTGTATTAGGCTAATGATGGACGCCATTTAGTGACTCAAGCTGAACTGAATGATCTAATTCGGGATTTACATTTAACGAAGCAAGACGCAGAATTGCTAGCTTCACGCATGCAGCAGTGGAAACATCTTGCAGTTGGGACAAAAGTAACAATCTTTAGAGATAGAGGCTTGGAATTGGCTGCATATTTTGAAAAGAAACCCTCTATTCTATACCGTACTGATGTTCATAGTTTACTTAAAAAAATGAACCAGTCATATGACAAAATTGAATGTAGATTATTTACTGATGGCTCTAAGTACAATTTAAAAGCTCTTCTTTTGCATAATGGGAATGAAAATCCATCCATACAAACTGCTCATGCCGTTAATACAAAGGAAAATTACGAATCAATGACTGAAATTGACATTACTCAAATACAACGATAATAAATGGAAGCTCTGTGGTGACCTTAAGGTATGTGATTTAAATTTCTTTGTATATATCTAGTATAGACCATCGTAAATAACTGTAAATTAATCTGTTTCAGGTCATTGGTTGGTTGACTGGTCCTTTGACTATGGACTAGTCGCGTTACAGAGTATTCACCAAGGAAACAAAATATTTCAAATAAATCATTAATTGATCGAAACGATGTCCTTTTTCCGCCGCTGCACATAAAATTGGGCCTTTTTAAGAACTTTGTCAAGGCTCTGGATAAGGATGGTGCAGCGTTTAAATAGTAGCTAGCGGTTTTTCCTAAAATTTCATATGCTAAAATCAAAGAAGAAATATTTGTTGGCCTCAGATCAGGAAGGTATTGAATGATGACAATCTTTCACAATGTTTATTGGAGGAAGAATATGCAGCGTGGAAATCTTTCAAGAGCATCGCGAACAGTTTCCTTGGAAACAATTAGAGTGAAAACAACAGACAAATTGTTGCTAAAGTATTGAAAAATTATCACGAATTAGGTGCACGAATGTCGCTCAAAATGCATTTTCTTCATTCGCATTTACTTTTTTTTCACAAAACCTAGGTGCGGTAAGCGACGAACAGTGGGAACGTGCTCACCAAGATTAAATGATAATTGAAATAAATTATCAAGTATTTTGGGACAAAAGCATGCTGGCAGACTATAACTGGACTGTAATACGTAAAACCGAACCAACAAACGACATTCAAATAACGCTTTTCACTTTTGAAAATTTATTGATTTTTTTATAAACTAACGATTTTCTATGTAAATAACGAATAAAAACATTTTTCTTTGTATCTTGAAAACCTGACGTGATAGACAATTACAGATTCCACCAAATTACTCCAGGAAAGGCAGTTTATTTCGTGACCTGTTCGCATATATTTGACTATCTAATGACATAGTCAGAAACCCTTTTTGGGTTATTTACCAGCACGGATGTGATAAAGTCCATCAAACTACAGCACTTTTGCAATTTTGCCATTTTGCGAGATGGAGCAAAATGGTTCAACGTGTGAACTTTTCCTCAGTAAAATCGGTGGTTAAGGCGTAAGAGGATGAACAATACTTAGCTGGAGGAACACTATTTAAACCTGGTGTGTCGATTTGGAAAGAAAATGTGAATTTTAGATTAAAAGTTTCATTTTTTGTCGCCATATAAGCAGATAATTAAGTATGACAATTTCAAAATATCCAATAATGTAGTTAAGAGGTTTGTAAAATATGTTTTGTGGTTGAGAAACTCAACAAAGTTTTCGGCATTGCGTATTTTTTGCTCATTTCGAACAAAGCAACCTATGTTTAGAGCTGGTGTATTTGCCTTCACATTTTTTACCGTCAGAGAGCAGCAAAACGTAATCAACTTTGGAACTACCATGTCTTACCAATACTTCAGTTTTCTTTATTTTCATTGAAGCTGTAATTTAAGTAGTTCTTTGACATCGACATATCACAGAGATGTTGAGAACAGACCAATATCATTAAATTAGAATAAAATTTAATTTATGAACTCTAATAGACCTTAAGAAATTCTAGTAAATGATTTTCTTTTTTTGTTTCTTGTTAGTTACCAACAGTCAATAAACCATTTTTTCGATTTTACTATTCTGGGAAAAACTGAAGCAGACCAAGTTTAGAAAAAGAAGTAGAATTTGAAATTTCATCCATCAACCAAATCAGCATTTGCTATGTTATCTTTCTTGGTTTTTTATTGATGTACATAAATTACAATGAAATATAACAACAGACAACACCATCACATTTACGAGTTTGTAAGAGACTTCAAACTAGAGTTCATAAACAAACCTTTAAGCGAATATGGATGTTATGACGATAATGTATTCTTAAGCTGTCATTTTCCACGTCAACGAAATGAAGCCACTACTCTTAGGGCCTTAGCGTTATTTTCATTTAAATAAGTTTTTCGTTTCGTAATTAATTTGATAATAATCAAAAAATAATTAAGCATTTTTTAATTGAAAACTATAGAATTGTATTTTATTACTTCTCTTGTACGATTCTCTTCTTTTGTCCGCTGTGCATCGTCTTAGTGTTAATGAGCGGTGGTAAAACGTGGCATTAGATATAGACGTGGCAACGGCAAAGTGCCATGTAAATCACAGAGACGATGGATGAAGAACCTTTCGAATATAATTTGCCCCAATGGAATGGAGGTTCGCTGGAAAAACGTATAAAGCCGTTAACACTTCAATATTGAAATGAATGAACGAAAGACATTGTAGTGCAAACAAACACTAACACCGAATGAAACATGGCAACAAAACTCATTAATACCTGTGCTTCTTATTTTCCGTCTTATCCCTTATCTGCTTCTTCTGTTTGAGGATATTAAAACTATTGTTTTAAATGCTATTTGAAATTTTGAAGTTCTCCCATCAGAAAGAGCACAAAACTAAGAAACGGTAAAAAATTAATTAATCGTGAACGGGAACTAATATGAATTGAGGAAGCAAAGGATATGATTAGAATGGACACCGAGTTTTATATTTGAACTTAAAAACCTTAGTTTCAGGTATGCACAAAAAAAGTTTAATTAGTTTTTCACATTGCACATTGCACTAAGTTCTTAAATCGGATGATTTGCACTACCAAATCCTCAAATTAATGGTTTATACTGCTATTAAACAAAGAAATTATAAATTCCCATAGGTCGCTGGTTCATGTCCGGCTCGAAGGACCATGAAAAATGCACTTGATAGGGTGTAAACCTGCACTACCAAATCTTCAAATTAGTGGCTTATACTGCCATTAAACACAGAAATTATAAATTTCCATAGGTCACTGGTTCGTATCCGGCTCGAAGGACCATGTAAAATGCACTTGATAGGGTGTAAACCTGCCAGATTTGGTCTAAAGATTTCATTTGGAACTTAGGTTCCTCGAGGGAAATTCGAGGTTTTGGGGAAGAACTTAGGTTCATGGCGAGATATGTACTCGTGTACTTACGATGTGGTACCGTATTGGAGCAGATGAAAAGAAAACGGGGTATTCGGTTAACTTGCATTATGTGTTATTTGGGTTTTATTAGTATGTTGAGAGCGGCTGGCGAAGTGTCCGGTTGGCGGCTGGCGGAAAAAAAGAGAGCAAGTATATCGCTGGTTTCTGCCATGAAACCTCTGTGTCTCGCTAGGTTGCCATATGGGTGTAACAAAAATAGGGTTTTTTATAATTACATGGTTGTTTGAAGTAGCCTTTACACAAGCAAATAAATACTTAATTTTTCTAATTTATAATATTTACAAATTATTTTATACAAGCAATTCAATATAATTCAATGTAATTCAACTTAATTTAGTGTAATCGTCCCGTGGGTATAGAGCTTAGTGAAGTCTAGTTATTCTTGCGCTTGATTGCTGGCGATTTTCGCTTTGCTCGGCCTTGTACGTATTTTAGGTGCATCTAAGTGGCGATCTAAATCTCCATTAGAACAGCAGATTACATCCACGACCATGATAACAAAAGCCAGCTTTCCATGATGTCATGCCCACTTCTATTTTCCTTCGTGATCAATCAGATTTCTCGAGTTATGGTAAGTAAGTTCCACTTACTATCATGTTATACACTGCTTGAAAGAAACCACTCCGAATCCATTATAAGACTAACAGCGTTTTCAAATAATTTGTTACATTAAAATGTTTCAGAACAACTGCCATGACATTTTAGTCACCCATAAAATTTATTTTTGGTTTCCTTACCAGGGCATCCGCCCCAATCAGCATGATAAAAAAAATACTTCTCCTTGATGCGAATTGTTGTGTGTCTAAGACCATTTTCAACTTTAAACTCACATACGAATTCATGTATTTTTGCATGTAGCAGAGACTCCACGGTTTTTGCCTCGAGTGCTTCCTTGCCCCGTCCATAGCATCTCCTGGATGACAGTAATGTCAGATTTATGTTTGTCCAGCACGTCTCCTTAGAGGAAAGAGAAACTTTGTCTATAAAGAGTCCGAACATTCCATTACAAAATTTTATTTAATATGAAACCACCGCATTCTCTCCCAGTGTAGTATAAATGTTGAATATTAGCGAATAAAATGCTACTTTCTTACCTGAGACGCACCTGAGTATTGCATGCTGCAATTTAAGGTATTCAAGTTAATCGCCTTCTCATTTCAGCTGTCATCAGATGGATGTCTGACCTGGTACCAGGTAGTACTTGGCCGTAGTTCGGAAGTTATAAACTGCTTGTGAGATTCTACTAAGGTGTCTGATTGCTCCCACATTAATAACATTTGTTTGACAAATATTTTTGATATGGGCCAAGCCTGTCGAAATTGATAGCCCTGCCTGTAATTCGCAGCTTTCACCAGAACTCATGTATGGGTCTCAAAACTACGTTGGCTATATTGTCTACTAATATTAATGCTATTTATTTCACCATAAATCATTATAAAAGACTTCAAGTTTTCATTTAGATCCACGTACACGGTGCTCCCAAATTCTTGTTATAGGGTCTTTGCTATTGATGTTGAAGTTACAATCTTTATATAAATAACTTCCTGCCAGATGAGCCTATTTTATTAAGAAGATTCATTTAATTTAGCCTTAAATATACATCAATTCAGAGGCATTTCTTCCAGTAGGCCCTTAATTTCTTACCCTGAGCCTCATATCTGTAGGCATGCCCGGACTTTGTTCTTCACAACTCCTTAAGATAGTGCCTTTGCTTTTTTCTATGCCTGACAAATTCTTGGTATGAACAAGTGTTCCTTTGCTGCTATAGTTGTCGTGCTTTCGCAATAATTCTTGCATGGATAAAGTATTTTCTATAGATCAATTTGACCACATTTCGAAACAAACTGTCCATAATTCTCAGATACATTTTCGGGCGAGCCAAAATGCATGCTTAAATCGGCAATGATTTTCACGATAGCCTAGAATATGTTATTTAGAAGATGTGGTCATTTTCTAGAAGTTGAGTCATTGTGAGCGCTTTGTTTTCTTCCCCTGGTCGGATTTGTATTTAATTCTTAGCCCTCTAACAAGGCCCTTAAATGTTATGACCACTGCGGGTTTTAGCTTCTAGGAAGTTTTCAACAATAGAGCATGCTTACCGCCGCTCAATGGAAAATATATGAAATAAAGATATTAACAAAATATATGTATATTCTATTGGAAATCAAAATTCAAATTTATATGTATGGTAGACGCATATATAATCTTTCATGCCTCAGCCACTAGAGTAAATGTACGGAGCAAAATGAAAGCTAAGTGGCAAAACCTTGATTGTTTTACTCTGCTTGATTTATTCTCAAAGGAATACATATTGATAAGTCCCTCCAAGGGCGAATTAAGTAGTTTAACCGTT
The DNA here is from genome assembly GCA_019455685.1 of Philornis downsi. Taxonomy (NCBI): domain Eukaryota; kingdom Metazoa; phylum Arthropoda; class Insecta; order Diptera; family Muscidae; genus Philornis; species Philornis downsi. The sequence goes on along the minus strand of JAHXMU010000131.1, from coordinate 531,153 downwards.
ATCTAATATATCGATTCCCGAAGGAGAGGAAATGTATGTCATTTGATACGGCAAAAATGTAACACCTAGAAGGAAGCATTAGAAGTACCAAATATCTTTTGACCAAATATGTTTTATAATTTTGAAGTCAATTGAACAATGTCCGTCTGTCTGGATGGCTGCCTGGTAGACATGAAAACTATCGTAGATTTTTTAAAACTTTTTAAGACGTCGCGCAGCTTAATATTCTGTCTGACCATAGCTAAGGACTTTGATTGCATTATATCGAGCCATCCATTCTGGTACTTCCCACACAAATTCGCCGGTTATTCGAAATTTAGTTTGTAATCAAACTAATTAAATGTCGTTCCATTTTATTGTTTTATAATACTTGATAGGATTTGACCAATTAACCAAACAAATTGCCAGGTTAATAAAATGATTCGTCAAGACTCTCAAATACGTCTCAGTATCCGCAATTATCCCATCATTTGGTTCAAATATTTTTCTCTGGGCGATCGTTTTGAGATTTGCAAGCAGATATTGACTACTGGGGCCAAATCAGGAAGATACTGAGAATTGAGCAGCAATTCGGGCTTCAGATCGCACAACATTGCCACGGTAATATGAACGTATGGCGCGGTAGATTGCCTCTCTGTAAGACATGGATTTTCATACAGGTTCATTCAAACGCTTGGAGGTGGATCCATGTTTCACATACTCTCAAAAATCCTTTTTATTACGCTTAAATTGGTCCAAATAGGGCTCGGAATCAGTTACAATGACTGTTAGCTCGAGGTGCTTTAAGTAGTATGACAATCGATAAGGCTGGTAAGAACTTTTCTAACCCATTTCGAAATCATTATTAAGCCGTAAGTGCTTGCAGTGACTTGAATATGAGAAGTTTTCTCATATCTCATATTATGGGAAGAATTTTACTTATCTAATTTGATTGTATTTTCAGCTTCATTAACGCCCTTTTCATCTGAAATAACAGCAGCATAATTTAGATTAGATTTTCAAACTACAAATGTGGCGGGAAAGCACATAATTGCAATTAAAAATACTAAGGCCATCTAAGTAAAATCACTTTGTACTTATAATAACGTAATTAATTTACAGTCTAGAGCGACATATTCAGCAAAATTAACTAAATTGCAATATGGGAAGTTGCTATATTAGTTGGAAATTTTTCATAAGACTAATAAATCTATGCTCTAATACTAATAATACTATGCTCCCCCATTTTCACTTAGATGAAATTCCTTTGAATCCGATACATAATTTCTATAGACCATCCCTCACACAAAAGCTTTTCAAATAATGGAAACTTGCCAACTGTTACCAGAAATGTATTCTTTTGTTGGGCGGAATTAAAACACTTTTTTATGACATATTTTGATATTTACGATTATTTATTATCCCATCCAGTCATTGAGTCCCAGAGAATGCCCTTAAACACTCTTAAACAATCAGCCCATCCTTAGAATCCTCCTGCCAAACTTGCAGGGGTTGTTGGTTGGTGCTACTCATTGTTGAAAATTACAAATCTGCGCAAATATTCAGAGCAAATTTTAAATTCCATTCTGTCAACAAGTTCAATTTTTTCCCATCTCTGTGTGTGTGTTAACACTTCAAAGTTATTAAGAGGACTTTAGTGTCAAATGAAATCAAGTGCATTATGATTGAAAAAAGGACACTGCTGCTGCTGTTGCTGGTGCAAAACACAAAACGGAACAAAAGAAAAATATTGGACAAATTTACCAAAGCACTCGTAGATAATGGAAAATTGTCAGAGAATGTGCAAAGAAGGACCAATTGACAAAGGACAAGAGGATGAAGCCCAATACACGTTTATAATAAATTGTCTTATTATGTGTCATGAAGCGGTTTAGTGCAGGTTTAAATCCATTTATAAAATATGAATGAATGCACGAGACAAGAGTGGGCGAATGTGATTGTGAATGGATGTGCTTGTGTGGGTAAATATTTGACCAGATGGTTTATTTGTATATGAAGTACTGTAGACAGATAGAAGTTTTGAGGGCTTAGATAAAGAAGAACGTGAAGGGGACATAAGCATCATCAAAACACATTCTGCTATGAAGTGAATGTACTATCTGACACATATTTTTTAGAGATTATGTCGAAGACATTGTTTTGAAACACATATCAAACTTTCATGTCCCAACTCCACTATGCGAAAATTATAATTTTTCAGCAGGATGCTATTTAAAAAAAAGTTCAATCAGCCGGTTTTTGACGATATTATTCGGAAATGGCGGCGAATTCTTATACGGAAAAATTGTTTAATCCTTTTTTCAATCTTTAATTATACGAGGTGTGTTCAAAAAAAAGGTGAATTTTCAAATTTTGCGGACTACGTACATTCGACTTCCGTTTATTATTTTTTTTATGTTGCTACACTCGTCTCAAAGATATGTTGACGGTTTTATCGACATAGCATGTTTAGTTTATTGGTGAGAGGCATAAATAAGACAAGTGTTTTGCGTGTTCGGCGGTTTTCTGGTATCGAAAAAAATGGATCAAAAAAGTTGCATCAAATTTTGTGTAACAAATGGAATTAAGTGCTCAAAAACACTTGAAATGTTGACAACGGCATACTGTGATAGTGCTCTAAGTCAAAAAAAAAATATTTACAAGTGATACAAGCTTTTCACAGAGGGTGAGAATATGTGAATGCCGACGTTCGCTCTGGACGCCCCAGCACATCAACAACTGCTGAAAATGTTGAGAAAGTGAAGAAAATTGTTATGGAAAATCATCGAATCACAATTAGAGAAGTTGCTGAAGATATCGGCATATCGGTTGACTCATGCCATGCAATCTTTTCGGAAATTTTGAGCATGCAGCGTGTGGCAGCGAAGTTCGTTCAAAAATGAATTTTGACCAAAACCAACTTCGCATGAGCATCGCTCAGAAATTGTTGAACGACATCAAAGATGATCCAGATTTGCTTAAAAGGGTCATAACTGGTGGCTAGTCATGGGGATATGCTTATGACATCGAAACCAAAGCCCAATCGTCCCAATGGAATAGTCCAGGAGAGCCAAGACCAAAAAAAAACACGTCAAGTTCGATCAAATGTCAAGGTTTTTCTCACTGTTTTCTTCGATTACCATGGCGTGGTGCATCAGGAGTTCCACAAGATCGTTCGGTAAATAAGGAATATTATCTTGAAGTTATGCGCCGTTTGCGTGAAGCAATACGAAAAACACGCCCAGAATTTTGGAAAAAATTCATGGCTTTTGCATCATGATAATGCACCTGCTCATCATCTTGAGCAATTATTTGGTCAAAAACAACACCGTTATCATGCCTCAGCTACCGTATTCACCAGATTTGGCCCCCCGCGACTTTTTCCTGTTTCCAAGATTGAAGAGACCCATGAAAGGACGACGTTTTGCGACGACTGAGGAGATAAAAACCGAATCGCTAAGAGAGCTCAGGACATAGCAAAAAGTGTATATCAGAACTGCTTCGACGATTGAAAAAAATGCTAGCACAAGTGTATTATATCTGAGCGGGACTACTTTGAAGGAGGTCAAATAGAAATTGATGAATAATTGAATATTTTTCGAGAAAAATGAAAATTCAAAAAATTTGTTCAACACATCTCGTATAGTCTGTAAGCACATATTTAGTAGAAAAAGGCGAGAGACTACTATATATGTGCTAATAGACCATATACTAGAAAATATACTCTTTAAAGTATCGGTTATTAATTTCATGCAAACGAATTCACGTTTCCTTTTTATGAAAGAATGCAATTTCTCCGACTTCTTTGTTTCCCGGAAAATCGAAAGAAGTGTTTCAATTTGCAGGGATCCTGGGAATTCCCGAGAAAATTAAAATATTTCATGTTATTTAGGCTATGAAATTTCCACGAAAATCAAACGAATACTATTAAAACTTATGTTACATTAAGATCCAAAAGTGGAAAATGCAATTTTTGGGATGTACGAGTATACGTGGGCATAATTTACTTTATTTGAGTACGTTCTCATTATATGCAGATTTAAAACGTGTCAACTTAACTTATAACTAAATCAATGAGCATGAACGATTTCTTCTTTTTTCGCTTTAGGGGGAGTCCATGTTTTTTAAATCATTGTAGTGAATGATTTCGAAGAAAAAGGGTCTGTATCTGATTGGGCCAAGCATGGACCACAACGTAGTGCAAGATCGGCTGAAAACATTACTGCTGCTCAAGAAAGTGTCCAAAACAATCCATCAACCTCAATTCGACGCCTTTGAAGACCAACTCAAACAATATATTCGTGATGAAATTAATGAAATACCGCATGAAATGTGTGAGAATGTAATGAAGAATGTGCTCAAAAGGGCTCGCATTTGTGAGGCTAACAGAGGCAGGCGTTCATCTGATATTGTATTCCATACATAAATGCCGACATTAAATAAAACGTTTATCAATATAAGATCCATTCTCTTCCATTTAATCAAAAATTGTAAACAAACAAAGTAATATACCTTCCCGGTGGACACCCTGTATTAGTTGATTTGTTAATAGACTGTGGCACAATGGTTAACACGCGCGACTATCGTTTACATGATCGTAGGTTCAATCCCCCATACAGCCATCTATTATTATTTGAGAGGCGGTTACCTTGGTGCGTCTGATGAACACTTCGAGTAGTCGAGAAATCGCCAAGCCTGGTGGAATAGTCGACAAACTGTAGATTCCGTTGAGTGAGTCTTAAAATAGAATGCTTAAAAGCTCATTGAATGTGATGAGAAGCTCTCTCATATCTGTTTCATAGGATACAAAGAAAGGTGTTTGTTGTTTGTTATTAATTGTTGTAGGCCAAGTTGTAAATAAATAAAATCTCAAAAACTGTAGAAATCCAATAATTCTTTTCGTATAATTACTTGCCACAATCAAAATTCACATACGAAGGTAAAAAACAACATATGCTGCAAAACGTATTTGAAAAGAGAATGGCATTTATGATTTGGCGACTTCCTTGATGATTCCAAATAAAAAACTTAATTTATAATTTAAGAGAGTCTAACATATTAATATTCAAATCCCAATTTGTGAAGTATTCCAATCTAATTTGAAATTATTTGTGCAAATTTGTTTCAATATCTCATATTCATACCGACAATATCATTGGGACTTCCATACTCTAGTTTTCTTCACATAATCACGCATTCAGCCGTAACACTGAACAGGAGATCAATATCTGAACTTTGTTCTATCATTATTCGTAAATCTCCTGATATGACATCAAAAGGCACCAGACAAAGAGAATTCCTTGGCAAAAATATTAATGCGTACGTTCCATATAGCTTTTTATATCCTTCAGATATTTTGAGCTGTCAAACAAATTGAAAAATTGCCCTAAATATTGCGATATGTGTACACTCATACATATGTGGTTTTCCATAATTTTCCTTCTCTGTCCTTGTAAAAGGCACTGCTCCCCTTCCTTCAAAGAGGTTGGTGGTTATGCCATCCGGAAGAAAGTGCTTAAGTGGATTTATGTTGTGATTTGTATCCTTCATATATGTGGCAATAAAGGAATGAATATAGATGTCCATATATGGCTATAAAATGTTATTGAATATTAAGGTTTTCTTTTTCGTTTTACGGTTTCCATTTCTTTTGCTTGCGGTATTGTTGGCTTGAGATTATCATAAATCATTTATGTGTTGGTTGCCTTTTTGTGCCATTTTTGTGTTTTCGGGCCAATGTTTCATATTAAAGACATTCATTCATGCCATCGCCTCAGCAGACATTTCATATTTCCCTGGCATCTCCCAGACATACCCCCTTTGAAGCGTAACACCTTCGTCCTTTGCCGTTACACATCAGCAAATATGTGTGGGCAAAATGTTTCTTCAGCTTTAAGGCTAATTTTACGTTATGATTCTGTTCAGTTCAAGTATATTTAATATGGAAGTGCTTCCACCAACAACCATTTCACCGTCTTAATGAGCATCCAACTCAATTAGCCTAAGTAGCTTTCTGTAAGACTTAGGCGAGAAGGCACAAGTATGAATGAAATGCGTCTAAAAGCCTAATGGCAATTACTGAAATTGGTTTATATTTGTTCTTTAGCAGTTCAGCATTATCGTTGTTGCTTTTCATTATTTCATTTTTTGTGCTTCGTTAATCTTCCACATTCCACCTTTACTTATAACTTTTCTCCGGCCCTTTACCAGATATGGTTCCGTTTTCATTTGTGGCCGCTTCATTAGTTAGCGTCGTCTTTATCATTATGAGCTATTTAAAGATTTTTGATCATTTATGATACAGTGCGAGCTTAATGATTATGCGAATGATGAGGGGTAGTTGAGTTGAGCTGAATGCAAACTGTAGCGGTGTGAGTGTAATTCGAAGAGAGTTATTAATTGAATTTTCTTCTCAGGTATTCATGTTAGGGTAGTAAACGATGTAAGAGTACATCAAATTATTAATAAGTCTGTGTAATTAATTTTCTCAGGGAATGAGACGAAAAATAATGGCATTCCTGCCGTGAATGTTCTTAAATATCATGTCAGATTGTAACTATGTATATGGCATTGTTACGGAGGAAATGTTTTATGAGCGGTTTCTTCAAGAAAATTAAGCAGTGTTGAATACACTTTAACTGCTTGCATAAATTTTTCCACAAAATATTGCAAATACACTCAGCAAAATTTAATTAAAAGCAGTGGCATTTATGTTGCGAAACTTTGTTTCTATGACAACCATCTATACTCGTATGTATAAAATTTACTGTTTAAGTGTTGGTATGTTTGTATCTTTGTTCCGAATGGACGTCTAAGCGATTGTTATGGAAATGTCGCAGTATATTTATGACCTCCAGGAAGGAATCGAGGTCTATATTGGATCTTACAAAGAGCGTGGCATCGCCTACACAAATAATAATTTTGAACGACTATATTTAATGAATTATTAGAGATATACAAAGGAGATTTTGTACGTACGCTACTGGCATAAAAGGAAACAAATTGGCGTAAATCAAATCAATCACAAAATTTTCACATGTTCGATTAAGATGGGAAAAAAGTCGTGGCACCGGTCATACACCATAAACATTTGAACGGAATGAGATTTCATATATACGCTGGACATACATAAAGTGGTTTCATTTAGTGGTTTCAAAACTGCTGTTCTGTCAAGGCTATCAGCTGTTAAACACCCGTCATCTGAAGTGTTATTTATTTAGTGAAAGGTTTGCCATTTACTAATCGTTTAACAACGGAAGATTGCGTAAAAATATTTGTTTGACAGCTCAAAATATGTAAGAGTAAGGACAAAGAACTATAGGTGGTACATCCAACCAAATGTATACCAATCAAGATTTATTTTCCGATTCCATTTAGCTCAGTTCCATGTATCACTTGCCATAACAAATTCCGCATAATGTGGGACTAATATAGGTATTAATAATAGTAATATTTACAATTATATTTCCAGTAGGATTGATTGACCAAAATAAGCGCCAATCAGCCTGCTGAGATCTTTAGCCACCCAATTTGTTATAAGTGTCCAATGTTGACTCTAGTACCCTTACAGTACCCCAAATTTTTATAACCAATTTAATATAATAGCTTCGCAGACATACAGAAACGGTTTTATTGAAAAATAAACCAAACCGAGCTAAGCAAGAACATGAAATGAACTAAACCCACATGTGACAAGTGATATTATCAGCAGACAAATTGTTTCTAAAGAAAATCATTATCACTAAACTAAACAAAATAAAAAGAGTGTAATAAAATAAAAACAAAAAATGTGTCAAGGTTTAGTCATTGTTTGTAAATCCATACAAACAATTGCTATAAAAGGATAACAATCTCCGACACAGCATCAACGTTCTGATGATGTAAGTATTCATCGAAAACTGTAACCACACACGGACATCACATTCACTCTAATCAATTTCAGTACTTTTCTCTTTTGAGCTGGCCAATATCTTAAAGATGTTTTATGTTTATTTAGACGCCATCAACAAGAAACTACTTCGTTTTAATATTCTTCCATTATTTTTGTGATGAAAAGTAAGGGGGAAAACAAGAGTATAAAATCAAAGACAACAATACCAGATATAGGTTTTATAAACTGTTAATAGATTCTGAGAAATTTTGATTAATTTACTCTGTCGCGCACTTGTGCTCCTTTCCTACCCAAGATTTCCACCGGTGTTGGTGACGATGGTGGTGGTGGTGCTGGTGCTGGTGGCGTTTAACTGGTGTTGTTAAGGGTAATAAAGTCAAATTGTTTTTAATGGTGTCATATGGAATTGAAATTGGAAAAATGGGAGTTCACAAAAGAACAAAATCTCCATAAATCATAAGGAGATTTAAAATGTGCGGCTGTTGTGCATCTTCCCCCTGGCTGGTGTTGAGTTGTCATAGAAAATCGTAAAAAATCACCGCATAAATGGCTCAGCAGGAGGTAAACCTTAAATTGCCCCACAAAATATTATACAATATGACAACAAAATATTGTTGAGTACTGTCAAGGGGCGACAAATTCTCCCTTATATTTATAAGAATTTCTGAGCAGAGGGTGAGAATTTTGGTATGACTATAGAAGCGGAAGAAAAGTGAAGCACAACTTCACTTGGTTTCCGTGCCGAATTTGCTAATTGTGATAAAAATATAAAACACTGAATTTTTGAATTACCGCATTAAATTTTTATTGTAAAATAGCGACATTTATGGTAGTAAGTAATGAAAAAGATAAGTTCTCCGGTGTAACATATAGATATCATAATTATAGTGAAAAAGCTGAAGAATTTGTCGTTTTCGGAATTTTTATACCATAAGAGCACCGATGTTAATTATTATGGAAATAAAGCACTTCAATTTGTATCCATTTCCAAGCGACCACGGCGGAAACGTCTTCTTAAAATGCGTAAAATATAGCCGTACTTAGTTATCTTTTCATTGGAATGTATAGTGAAACATGGATATTTTCATCACATTTCAAAATGTTGAGTGTATTGCGTGTATGACATCATTGGCAACGTGTCGACATATTGCCGATAAACCTCCGTGAAAAAAAAAACGCCTTCTTCATATGCGTAATACATCGACTTCAATAATTTTTCTCGTGAAAGTTTATATTTTTAACTGTTATTATTATTGGGATTCACATGAAAATTTCTGGTTGTTACATACGGAACTACAGAATGAGTACCCTCCATCCTTAAAAAAATTGGAAAAATACAGTAGAAGTAGGAAACAAACTTATTTGTCAAAAGGTTACTTAAGCTCAAGTGGGATCCATTTTTCTATACTGGACCTATTTATTACATCTGAAGAAGCTGTGACGCATCTTATCCTATACGATGTAGCATTTTATGGTTAAACCCATTCACCTAATACTCAAAATAATTAGGGGATATATAGTTACCCATGTCAACTGAAGATTAGTTTTTAATGTTTTGCCATAACCACGCCTCTAATTATGTCAGTTCCTTACGTGGGTTGGAAAAAGGCATCCCATTTCTATCAGATTCCACAATATATTGCTTAATGAATAATTATATATTCTAGAGGTAGGATCAGTTCACTGAACAACATTTGATATCATCGGTCTACGAGGTCTACTGAGGGGAATTTTCAAATTTCGCGGGCTACGTACATTCGACTTTCGATTATTATTATTTATTTTATGTTGGTACACTCGTCTCGACGGTTGACGACGGTTGTTGACGGTTTTATCTATATAGCATATTTAGTTTGTTTGTGAGAGGCATAAATAAGTTTGTTTGGGTGTTCGGCGCTTTTCTGCTATTGAAAAAAATTGATCAAAGAAGTTGCATCAAATTTTTTGTAAAAAATGGAATTAAGTGCCCAAAAATACTTTAAATGTAGACAGAGAGTACTCTGAGTCAAAAAAAAACGTTTACAAGTGGTACAAGCTTTTCACAGAAGGTCGAAAAGATGTGAATGACGACACTCACACTGGACACCCCAGCACATCAACAACCGATGAAAATGTCGTGAAAGTGAAGAAAATTCTTATGGAGAATCGTCGAATCACAACTACAGAAGTTGCTGAGGACCCCGGCATATCGGTTGGCTCATGCTATGCAATTTTTTTGAAAATTTTGGGCATGAAGCGTGTGGCGGCAACTTCGTTGTACAACTTCTGAACTTTGACCAAAAACAACGTCGCATGAGCATCGTTCAGGAATTGTTGAATGACGTCAACGAAGATCCAGATTTGCTTGAAAGGGTCATAACTGGTAACGAATCATGGATATATTGCTATGACATCGAGACCAAAGCTAAATCATACCAATGGAAGAGTCCAGGAGAGCCAAGACCAAAAACTGCACGCCAAGTTCGATCAAATGTCAAGATTTTGCTCACTGTTCTTCGATGATCGTGGCGTAGTGCATCAGAAGTTCTTATCACAAGATCGTACGGTAAATAAGGAATATTACCTTGAAGTTATGCGCCGTTTGCGTGAGGAAATACGAAAAAAACGCCCGGAACTGGTGGAAAAAATGCATGGCTTTTGCATCATGATAATTCACCTGCTCACTGATCTTTGCTTATGAGAGATTATTTGGCCAAAAACAACACCGTTATCATGCCTTAGCCACCGTATTCACCAGATTTGGCCCCCTGCGACTTTTTCCTAATCCCAAGATTGAAGAGACCCATGAAAGGATGGCTTTTTGCGACGATTGAGGAGATAAAAACCGAATAGCTAAGAGAGCTCAAGGACATACCAAAAAGTGCATATCAGAACTGCTTCGAAGATTGGAAAAAACGATGGCGCAAGCGTATGATCTCTGAGGGGGACTACTTTGAAGAATATAAAATAGAAATTTATGAATAAATATTTTTTCAGATAAATGAAAATTCACCTTATTTTTTGAACACACCTCGTATAATGGACACTAATGGGTAATTGTTAAATTAGTTTACCTATCAGAAATGAGTTCTGATAGTATATGCCATATTCATGTAGTCTCATTTTCCAGCTAAAATTTACTCTATTGAGTAATTTTCAATAGTCATACCGACAATTAGGGTAAGTCCTTTAAAAATATTTATAAAATAGGGCATCCATTATTTATACGCAACCATCGTATATTTATATTTTTATGAGTTAACCAGATAATATTAACATTTTTAAAATATTTAGCAAAATGTTAGTTATTTTAGAATTACCCAATTCCTAAGCCTGACAAGCTTTAATCAATACAGATTCCTGTTACAATCAGGAATAAAACTACTACATAGGATCTTAAACGGTGAAAAGACTGCTGTAATATTTGAGAATTTCCTGCAGAAAATAGCATGTGACTTTTAATCAACATTCTGGCTTTCTAGCGTTATTAGCTGACCCGGCGAGCGCTGCATTTTGCATTGCCATATTATTGCGCCAGTATCCCAATTCATCAGAAACTGGATTGAAAAGGTTTCTTTTCCTAATGCTATATGTCCGATTTTTTAATTTTACTAATACGTTATGAAATTCGTTTCTTACAAATGGTCGTCGTTCCTCTTTATTTTAACGAGACTTATACTATCCTGTACTGACATTGTTTGCAACAAATATCATGTTCATACCTTTAGTAGTTGATCAGATATCGCCATTGAAATTTGAGCCTTGTACCCTAATACTAAATAAAGCCTATAAATTTTTTTGAATCATCAGTTACAATCCAAAAATCTTCTTTAAATGTGATCGTCCATTTTTCCTAGCGCGTATTTCTTCTCTACCATACTCATATCTGTAATAGCTTATGAAATATTGTATTCAATTTGTATATATGTATGTCACAAGATGATATATACCAAATGACAACTTCGTGATTAGCGGTAAAATAAATTAAAATTTTGTTAAAATTTGAGGTTCGATTCGTTCCTTCGGATATTCGAATTACTTATAAAGAGGGTTTTATGGTACCGCTCATAGTTGTAATATAATAATTATAAACTAGAAGCGTATGCATTAACTTTCATCTGAATAACTCTAATAATTCAGCAGATACGTCCGTCCAAAGTAGTAAATCATAACCAAATACAGCGTATGATACTTTCGTGATCTATAGAAACATTCTGTTAAATTTGTATGGCGATCGGTCCTCTAATGACAACGCTATAAACAATTTTAAAAATTAACGTGTTTTTTACATCTGTTACAGTGCATGAGATATAGCAATGTAATATTGTAATATAATGGATAATAAAGTTTTGTTGAGTACCATCCTTAAAGTTATGCAGAAAACTAAACCTATTTTGCTTACAAATTCTTAAATCTAGTATTACCGCAACAAATATCTGACAAAAATTTGCTTTATCATCCATTACTTAGTCATATGAATGTAACACATTTCACGGCTATAGTAAAAACTACCAAGGTATTTCCTACCAAATAAAATCCAGTGCAACCCATTTGAATTATAATAACTCAACATTTCAAGATATGTCATGGCCGCTATGTGCCTTCAAATTTTGAATATGCGAAAGTCTTGTGTTTTGCTATTCCTTGCGAGAGAATTTCCTATTACGGAACCAAATAATTCACAATGAAAGAAGAAAAGGACACTCGCACATCTTATTTGGATGCATTGGTCAGGAAGATTAATTGTAATTCAAAACATTCGAGGAAGATAATTATAAATACCGCCACCAACTTTATAGGACGAGTCCTGAAAATATCTAATCTAATAAATCTAATAAATTTGCGGTGCGAAATTGGATATCAATTTTCGGTGCGAAATTGGATATCACTGTCCAAGTTCGCACCGCAAATTTATTAGATGCGGAAATAGGTTCTCGCAGTTTGTCAATAGATGGCGCCAACTGTAAGTGCTAGTCAATTCTACCATGACCTAAACGTAATGAGCCAAGCTCAGGCATATGGTAAACATACCGCCTCGACGCAATAGTGATTTTCTTTTGACGTCATATTCTTTTGCTTGTGTGAATATGTATGATTTTGTGCCAAATAATCGTCATACGCGGAAAGTACTGATTTTCTTGTTTCAATGATAGAAAACGGCGGCTGAAGCTCATCGAGAGCTTCAAAACGTTTAGGGAGATGCTGTTTTAAGTGAAACAACGTGTCGAGATCGGTTCCATCGCTTTGAAGACGGTGATTTTGGTGTTGACGACCGTTAGCGTGAAGGAAGACGAGCCTATATTCAGTATTAAGAATTACCCGGCAAGCCATTTCCAAGCGCAAGGAACTTGGGTTCCTTATGAGTTGAAGCCAAGACAGGTTGAGCGTGGTGTTTTCGCCTGTGAACAACTGCTTCAGCGACATAACACGAAGAGATTTCTTCATCGTTTTGTAACAGGTGATTAAAAATGGTTCCCAGAAAAGTGGGAAAAAATAATAGCTAGCGATGGGCAATACGATGGGCGATGCGAAGGGCAGTTTTAAACTTGTTTTCATAATAAAGTTGCATTTTTGTAAAAAAAAAACCGCGAGATCTTAGTTGCGCACCTAATATAATAGACAAAATAAGATACATCTTAAGAAGGAATGAATTCCTGTAATTGACGATAGAACAATTGATTTACCAAATTAAGCAAAAAAAAAAAAATCAGAAGAACAACGGAATGTTTCTTCGGAAACATACAAAGCCTTGGCGTATGTACCTGGTTTTTCTAAAAAAAACTTGACCACTCCAATCTTTATAACGGAGTGAAATTTGACCTAACTCTTAAAATAGACAATAAAGTAAATAGTTTGTGCACTAAAACAAAGAGAGAGAGGATAAATCTAATTTAATTTATGAAACAAAATGGGATGGAAACAAATCCCTCATCTACTGGAAGGCGTCTGTTGGCAGCACAAAGACAAAATTAAAGACAAGACAAAGACAAACGAAGACTCTGAAAATAACAAATTTTATTAAACACAATACACACAACTCATTAGGACGTTTTATTGATATTTAATGTAATTATTGTTTGTTGAAAGTTTATACTGGTTCTTTAACATAGTATCTTGTTATACTAAATATTTAGATACACCTAAAAATGATTGACGGAGTCAATCGAAATATTGCAAAATATTAAATAACTCAACTCTATAACCTCGAGTCGAACAAAATTATATAGATTAGATACCAAATACTTTTATCATATTATAGTTTTTTTTCTGTCAAATGTCTACTTCTATTATCCATTTTTTTTTAACTAGCTGCTTTCGCCAAATACCATCACCTTTTCCAGACACACCCTATTTCAAAAATTACAATTCTCCATTGAAATAAACCTATGAATGGTTTATCCTTTTAACATTAAGATTTCTCTTTGCGATTTTCAATTATATTTCTGTATATATTGCAGCAAGTACGATATCTGTCCGCTCTTCGCGAATTGTAGTATGTGGATTGTTCATTGTCATTTACAAGGACTGCAAATGTATGGAAAATGTTTGCACATATGTCGTGTCTCATCATATTATTTGTCATCGTACCACGACAGACATGAAAAAAGTATCATCCTTTTATATGTGTCCCAACCTCCTTTGTCTTCTTGCTAACAAATTGTCATAAGCTTTTCAAAGTGTTGTATTCTGATTTTCATTTGAGGGGTTGGTTGGTCCTTCCATTCATTGCTAAGAGGTCGATGTTGGTGCTGGCTGTCTGTTGAACTCGTTCTTCTTACGTTGCAACTGTGTTGGTCTTTGGCGAATACCAACACAGGGGAGTAACGGCGTTATTCGCCACCAGAGTGGTAACGTAAAGTACAATTCAATTAATTGTGACAAATAATTTATGAATGTCTCAAAGTACGGGTGGATATGAGCGCATAAAGTGGTAGTGGTGTAGTGGTGTATTAATCTGAGTATGAATGCATCTCATCCTAAGCTAACTGTCATATCCTTTAATACATTCATAGCCAGCGAGCAGTAAGGTTTAAAAGTGGTCTTCGTTATTGTTTTTAGATGAAGAAGTGTAAGTTGTCATAGAGCCAGTCTCAATTGGATGCTATAAAGTTGACTTCTGTCAGCGGATATTTTCAATCGTCCATTACCTTCTTATATAATAACACAAATGAGGCAGATCTTACAATAAGTATGGTACGTATTTGTGCAGATATATCGCTTCGGAACGTTTATATTTAGATTTACTTGAAAGAAAATTTTTAAACAGCTTGAATAACTATTGACCAATTTCGCATCGATTGCAACCATACTCGTCTTCATGAACATCGCGCAATGCAAATCGACTAACATGTAGCTACTGTAGTGCATAATATTAAGGAGAGTTAAAATGTTTGGACACTGCATCGTACTAGCTGTGTCCACAAAAAAGAAAATGTTACGGAAACCACTAGATTTACTAATTTATAAGGTGAAGCCTGTGTGGCATTCTTGAGGTGAATGTTTGAACTCACTTCCGACCACATTTTAAATAGAAGTGCTTGCAAAAATGAAGTAAAACCAAGAGCGCTCAAAAAGAAGCAGGTGAAAATGCAGAAAGGCGCAATAAGTTGGCCAACCGAAGCATAAATAGATACCATCGTGAACTGCTTTCAAAAGTGTGCTAGATGTTGTTCCAGCTCATCGCTTAAGTTATCCCGAGAAAATAGTTTCTTTCCATGCATAATAAGTGGACTTATCTTTTTTTCTAGTGAAAAATCTTAACTTTTTTTGTGTTATTAATCCATCAACCGCAATTAGGAAGATCCCTTGCAAAGGTACAAAAAATTCAGAAAAATAAAAAAATAATAATTTTTCAGAAAATGAATTTATTCCTTGAATTAATCATAGACTCATAGACAAAGCTATTAATCTCATGAAGGTTCGTCTGTCTTTAGTATGTAGAATGTTATTGAATAAATGTTACAGATATTGCAAAAAATTTGAAATTGTCCTTATGTGAACTGTTTTGGCCTGTTTAATATCTAATAGTATAGGTTATCCATTTTTCGGTTTCAAAATTAAAGTTAAATAAAACACAAATAAAGTTATGATTTCGATGAAACCTTCATTTAATTTTTATGCTAAGATCTTGTCATTATGGAATACAATGTAATTTAAATGACCGCTTTTGTGTTGATTGGAACAGTGAATCCTTTTGAGAACATTTTCGACTACCTTTTCCCACATTTCGGGCTGCACGTTTGGGGGTTATTCACGTAAACGCGGTCTTTGACGTAGCTCTACTAAAAAGATCTAACGGCATCAAATCGTATGGTCTTCGCGGCCAATTAATATCGCCAAAACGTCATCAAGGCAGAAATCGGTCGGCCTATTTTTACTCGTTCTTCGGTTGTTTAACGATCCATATTCATAAATGGCAAATTTTTCGCTAAATGAATAACACTTCAGATGACAGGTATTTAACAGCTGACAGCCTTGCCAGACCGGAGGTATTGAAATCAATAAATGGAATAGACTAAATGGAAATGGATATAAAAGATGTTGTACCGATTCATCGCCAAATATATGGATGT
This sequence comes from Philornis downsi, assembly GCA_019455685.1. Classification (NCBI taxonomy): domain Eukaryota; kingdom Metazoa; phylum Arthropoda; class Insecta; order Diptera; family Muscidae; genus Philornis; species Philornis downsi. Next base: position 514,731 of record JAHXMU010000131.1, on the reverse strand, counting down.
ATGAGAAATAATTTCTTATCATACATCATATATCGAATTAACCAATTCTTGGGATGTCTCTCCAGTATATTTACAATGGCACTACTTGATTTTAATTAACGAGTAAATAGAGAATGTGTTTTCAAAAATTCTGTAAAATTCAGCCCACATCCTAGAGGAGCGTTATTTCATTTTAGAGGCATGTTTTTCTAACATGGTCGATATTGCGCGTTCAATAGAGGCATTATAGAGCGTAAGGTTCTTTTTCAGGGCGGTATTAATTTACCATGAGTATCAAAGTAATCAGCTTAGTAATTTAAACGCCTTTCTGGAACAAAGATACAAATATTCCAATCAATTTGAAGTACAGAGTGTTTAATGAATGTTGTTACATGAAAGACCTCAAATATCGTTCACTTAATTCACACAAATCACTTTTATACCTGTTAGGCCTTTTTAGCGGTTTTCGAAAGTAATTGAATCCAAATTACCTTCACTCTACAATACGCGTTTGCGACATCGTAATTCATTGCTGCCTGAAATCTTGCAATGTGAATTGCCCCAAATATCGGACAACCAAATTGTTAGCTTTGTTTTATACAAATGGCTAACTTCAAATAAAATCAATATTATACGAAAATGGCGATAACGACCAAATTTGTAAGTGTAGCATATATGCTTATAATACTGCATCTGCATTGAGACATTATGCAGAGCTGCACCTAAATGCCGATGCTACAATTTAAACCTCAAATCGTGGTTAGTTTTTTCCTGCAAAAATGGTGGAATGGTTCTCAGGAAATTAATATTTCTAATATATCTGATATTTTGTGATTCCAGAGTGATTTATTTTCACAAGCTTTCCAGGGTAACCAAAATAATGACAATAATTTTAAGATTTTCTAGTGTTTTCCAGTGAACTGAATCCGACTTGTCATATGATGATACTGAACATATTATAATCATAAATAATAATGATTTTTTAAACATTATTTCATGAGCTACAGAAGCACTGAAGGGTTATTATAAAAGAATAACATCACTTCTATGATAAGCCCACATAAAATACGCTAATTCCGATATAAATTTGGGTCATTTCCAGACTCCAAGAACTGGTTATTACGCAATTTTTCGGACGATTTCTTTTTTGGGTTGCTATGAAATGAACAGATTTTTGTTTGCCCCGATCTAACATTTGGAGTATTTATTGTAGCCCACCAGCTCCGCTTCGTATGAGAAATAACTGTCGTCATGTGTCGACAACTTTTAGCCTCTACTATTAATACTCCAATGGGTTGCGTTCTTTTTTTCTATTTCATCCTGTTACTCGTATCTTCTCATATTTTTGTTTTATTTTTTCCAGATTGAACCTGTAAATGAAAATGTCCTATATGACTAAAGCAAGAAATACACCATCAACACAGAGGAGATAGAGATAAATGAATGATATGACAAGCATTTCCAATTTGATGGTGACGTGTTGTTTTTGTTGTCTTTTATCCACGTTTATCAATTTCATACATTTATGGGGTTGTTATCTGGCCCAGCCAACTTGGTCCTTAATCATCCATTTTCATTTTGTCATATACGGCCAATGTTCAGTATGACTGGCAAACCCCTTTCGCTGGTGCCGGTGCTGCTCTAAGCTCATTTGGTGATTTGTCACATGAATAAGGCGCAATGGCAGTGACAGACAACGAGCACTAACTGACTGACTGACTGGTTTTATATGACGAGTATTGTGACGGTTTTTCTGAAAAGTTGAGATTTTTGTGTTGTTCTCATATGACACCCTCTCCCATTGCCATTATAGGCTTTTGAATTTTACTTCAATATTGAAGAAGACTTATCATCTTTTGCAATGAGGTGGAAAATTAGTAAAGTGTGTTCCAATAAGAGCTTATTGATATATTCGCAAATGAACTGACAACGCGTTGCAAATCCAGCTGGTATGTACTTTTGCCTATGGGGGCATTATATAGATATTATGTGAGGTTCTCAAATTATTAATGAAGACTCATGACATGTACTGGAGTACGCGACAGATACCGGAGCATAAGACCATTCAAATCAATTTTAATGCTGCTATAGTTTATGGAAATGTTTCCACTGGGGAGAGTACAAAGTTCAGACGAGATTTTTCAAATTTTCAAATATAATATTGTTGATATATTCTATATCACCCTTTGGTATATAGATTATGACAAGTTAATGATATGAATAGTTGTGTACTGAATACACATCGACTCGATTGTAAAATATAGTCGCATATCTGAAGAGCCTACATTTGGCAGATACTTTTATACTGGAACTATATGGAAACTCAGGTCTACATTAGTCTAGTGCAGTTTTATTTTTAAATTGTAAAATTGTAAATTGTAAAATTGTAAAATTGTAAAATTGTAAAATTGTAAAATTGT
>JAHXMU010000131.1:433783-512322 GCA_019455685.1 Philornis downsi | reverse complement strand
TAAAATTGTAAAATTGTAAAATTGTAAAATTGTAAAATTGTAAAATTATAAAATTGTAAAATTGTAAAATTGTAAAATTGTAAAATTGTAAAATTGTAGAATTGTAAAATTGTAAAATTATAAAATTCTAAAATTCCAAAACTCTAAAATTGTAAAATTCTAAAATTTTAAAATTGTAAAATTTTAAAAATAATAGCAAATGCTACAGCGTTTCCCAAAAGAGAGGATTTCTACAGCTCATAACAGTTATTTATTTAGAACTTTTGTTAATTCTTCTAAAGATGAAAGTAAATGAACAAAGCAAGTAATGGCGTCGAGTAACTCGTGTAAATGATGAAACTTTATTTTTAAAATAATTGTTTTTTCGTGTCAATAATGCGATCGTTTCCTTGCAATCAACCTTCCCAGTCAACTATTCCACCGACATCTACTGAAAAAATTTCTTTTCGACGCCCAGTTTGGTTTTAGAAGAGAGTTCTCGGCCTCGCATGCCCTGTTTGTTCTTGGGGATTTTGTCCCCGAGCTTTGAATAGAAGCCACGCTACAATTGGGGTCAGTTAAGATATTGCTCGGGCTTTTGATTCTGTTTGGCATGAGGGATTGATTTACAAAATGATTAGCTTTGGGTTTAATGTTAGTGTTTGCCGCTTGGTTTCCAGTTTCTTGCGAAATCGTTCATTCAGGGTGAGGGTTGGGGAAGCATTCTCTTCTCTCTCTCCTTAGTTCGGTGCTTTATAATATCTTTATGGCTGACATTCCGCGGCCATATAATGGGGAATTACTGCTTATATATGCAGATGATATTTTTGTTGCAGCTTAGGGTGAGGGCCTCTAACGGGAAGCTTAACAATTACTGGGCACTGATTGGGCGATTCTTTGGGAAATGGAGACTGAGGGTTAATGTTTCCAAGTGCAACTCCATTCTAATTAAGGGCGTGGGTAGACAAGTTTACCCGAGTATAAGAAGATATTCCCCGGATGTGAGGATTGGTTGTGAGACGATTGTGGCTGTTAATAACCTGAAATATCTGGGAGTGATGGTACACGCTGAATTTGACTTCAAGGATCATGTTGACCACATTCTGGAGATGGTTAGGAAAACTTTTCATAGCTATGTGAAAATTCTGCGATGTAAGAATGGTCTAAGTGGGGAAGTTCGTCTTTTGTTATACAGACAAATATTCAGACGCATTTTTGCTTATGCTTTCCCCATTTGGTTTGGTATTTCCTCGGCCCAAATGGAGCGAATTCGTGTCTGGGAGAGGAAGATCTTAAATGTCTGCTTGGGTCTTTGGACTTTAATTGGCCCTGGTGGCTCTGTGAAGAGGCCTTCCTGCAGGAAGACCTATGACTCTATTGACTTCGGGAGGATAGACGTATTTTTGTTTGAGGGAGGTCTGACTTTCTTGGAGGAGGCGCGTTTGATGGGGAATGCGCTGCTTAGGAGGTCGTTTGAGCAGGACCCTAAACTGCTAGATATCAGATATCCACCGATATCGTGCGATTTCACTTTTTCTTGTAAAATTTCCTTAAGTTGCCGATTTATGCTGATGCCCTCAAAGTTAATATAGTTCGAGCCATCTTTCAAATTCAACTTGATCTGTACGTCAGATGATCGACAACTGAATCTCTCGAGTGATGGTTATTTAGACGATGTCATGTCTTAAACGTAATACAATTGTTAGGCATTCTAATTAAAATAAACATTTTCTTGATATTTCACATGCAACTTACTTTATTATGTACTGATTTCTATTGAAAAATCTACTTATTTACGGGCGCGGTGCCAAAACTAGCCGACCTGATGTACGGATGGTACCAGTAGTTTGAACAAATTATTATATTGAAAAGTGCCAACTTTATAAAACACATGTTTTAAGTTTTAAGGCGCCACGTTGTTTAGTATTTTTATTTAAGCTATCAAAAGTAAACGACCTCTTTGAATTTATAAACGTGGATAAAATTGGTCACCGTTATGTAATTTTGAAAGGTCTCAGTCCAACCAATATTAAAACCAAGCCAGATTCTATTCTGGCTGTAAAATATTGCGTGCCAGGGTTTAAACAAAACCGTACAAGCTGCTAAGACGAACAACGTAGTGGTCGACCAAATGAGACGTCCACTCCAGACACAGTTAAAAAAATCCACAAAATAGTATTGGGTGAAGGTGAGGGAGCTAGCTGGAATGATAGGCTTTTAAAAAAGCGCTGTACAGTGACCTAAAATTTAAAGATGGCGAAGTCATGGCGTCTGTTTTTTGGGATGCGCATGGAATTATTTTTATTGATTATCTTCAGAAAGGAAAACTATCAACGGCGAATGTTATGCTCATTTACTGCACTGCTGTAACCAATCCAGAGACGGTCGTTTAAAAGACGTAGTATTTCGTACATAACGGCAAGATTTCATTATAATGAAATATAAATTTTATCGAAATCATAGTTTTATGTGTATTATATTGAGCTATACTTTTGAAACTGAAACATTGTAAACTCTATGTATCGTTTATTTTAAGACGTTTATTTTAACATTTTCCAACAGTTACGCCCGCAATAGAGCGATATATAGTTAATAATTAAGCTATATAATTGTTATTATAAAAATGTGAAAATATCCATAATTCTTAAGTTTGGCTTAGTTCTTGTCTGGGCAAGTTATTTTCTATTGGATCGATTTCGCCTAAATGTAGCCTGTACTGCGAAAGGAGTTCTACAGGTCTACAGGCAGATAAACTGGTGCTTTTCCATCATAAGTACGTTATATTTCGGATTATCCACCACAGCACCAACTAAGGCGGTTGCTTAAAAAAGCATATGAATTGGAATAACGCTTTTCGATACACCTAAAAACCTCTGTATGTTGCTTTATGTTGACGAACAAAGGACAACTTTTTTTAAAAAAAACTTGAAAGTGTTGATATTTGGATGGTTTAGTCCTTACATGCGTGGGTTCTTTCCTATAGACCAATTTTGCCTAGTCGAACTAAGCTCGCGAAAAGTTTTCGCAGCTTTCAGGAGTATAAATAATATATACGACCTCAACTACTTCTGAAGTTGTAATTTTCACTTCATTAACACTTTTTGCGGGGTAACCAGATTCTTAAAACTTTAACATTTGCTTGCGTCATACTTCGTTTAGAAACTAACTTTCATTTTGGACAATCCAAAGACTTACACTTTATTAGGCTGAGATATTAATACAAAAAACATCTAATTTGTTATAATTATATAATTTTCCCTTTTCTAATTCCAGTTATCCCCTTTACAGCTTTGATAATATCCTTAAAATTTGAAAAAATTATTAGACAATTCTGTTGAATTTCCGACTTTCCATTTTCCTGGAAAATTCAATCCATAACCGGCATATATAAGTACACTCTCTGTTTTATAAATTGTCATGGTCGGTGCATACATTTGAATAGATCTCCATTAGAAACCCTTTGCAGTGGCCAAAAATATTTCACCAAAATCTCCCTTACCACATACTCGTACATGCTCCCTATTCTGATGAATGATAACCTTAATATCTTCAAATTTGTCAATACAACCACTAGGATTGAATTTGCAATCGCAATGCATATGCATTCAATGTCAGTAAGGATGCACTTTTGATGCATCGGAACACATTTCATAGCGGAAGTGTACAAATTGATGTTATAAATCACAGGCAAAGACTGAATATAAGTTTTGTTAAACAGTAAAAAAAAGTACGATATCAAGATGCACCGAGAGCAAACGCAAATCAAAAATAAAAAGGAATAGATTAACGTTTGTAATTCAGTGAGTTACACGTTTACCGGACATATTGCAGATATGTTATTGGGCAATTTGTGACCAGCGACGCAAAACTATTTTCCCATAATTCTAACTTATTTTACTCTGTGACTTAATGTAAGTAATTGGCGACAACGCATTTAAAAAAGGTTATTCTGGTGTTACTTTTTTGGTTCGCGATTGTTAATCGTAATCAAAGCATCAGACCTTACAATTCGCTTAGTGAAAAACCGTATATAATTTTATTTTACTTTCCTGTATTTGAACCAAATCGCATACAAAATATACCGCCTGGTCAGACCGTTATACACAAAAAACCAGGGATCGTCATTGAAATGAAATCAAACCCAAAAATAGTTTTGATTTGATTCAATTTCTGAAACTTAAATCACAAATACACAGTGTTTATTTTGTATCCGACAACCCAATCAAAATTCTACTGAATTTTGTTTCTGTTTCCTACATCTAGAACAATATTACATGCAATTTTGATTTCGATTCACACACCCGAAATTAAATTGGAAACAATTCACAAAAAAATTTGTTTTTTTTTCAATTCGAAAAGCAGATAACATTTTTGAATAGCTGTGAAAATATCTGACAGTCTGGTATCGTAAATCAAAAAAAAAAAAAAAAATATTCCAACTATTTTTATATTTAGTAGTTTAGCCGCCAGGTCTTTTTTTCTCTGCCAAGAAACGAAACTACATTTGTTTTCAGTTCTAATTCAAATTAAGAAACGAATCTGCATGAAATTAAATTTTCGTTTCAGGTTCTCGAATCGAAACATCAATCTATGTTTCTATAGAGAAATCGAATCAATCTATATTTCTATAGAAAAACCAAATCAATTTTGGTTTCTAATTTCTTTACACATAAGGAATGAATCAATATGTAAATCGGAAACAAATTTCTAAAGTATTTCAAACAGATTTAAGATATCAAATCCGAAACGAAATTGAACTTTCAAAAAAGTCACTGCAAAAACGCGATTGTTACCACTGTAAAGTTTATAATTCTAATATATTGGGTTGTACGGAAAGTTCGTTCAGTTAATTCATTTGTTCACCACACGTCACTTTTCATGACGTAGAGTTCCTTCAAACACTATCAAAACTTCCTCCCACCCCTTCTCCAAACAGTTTATTACTGTTTACTTGTGTTCTCGCTCTAGTCGTGAGTGGTTATAGCACTTTAAAAAAAAATTTTAAAAGTGGAAAAATGGGCTAAAACAGCATTTTAGGCATATTATGCTGTATTATTTTCGAAAAGGAAAAACGGCTGCTGAAGGCAGCCGAAAAATAAAGTATGTTTATGAAGAAAACGGACCAAATGAAAGAACTTGCCATAAATGGTTTTAAAGATTTTCTACGGGCGACTTCTCCGTAACGGACACTCCCAGATCAGGATAACCAAAAGAAATTTTTTCCGAGGAGGTAAGAGATTTAGTTATTGTTAATCTCAGTGCAACAGTTAGGAAAAAAGCTGAAATAATAAAAAAAAATCAGTCTCAACCATCGAATCAGTCTCAGTCTCGAATTTGTGAGCAACCTCAATGTATGGGCAACTCACTCTCTCTGCAAGGCCTCGCACTATCTTGCGGACCCGTCAGAAACTGTCAGAACTTGGGTAGGAAGTTTTACCTCAACCACCGTACTCCCCAGACCTCGCCCCGTCCGACTATCAACGATTTCGCAGTCTGAACAAGCACTACAAGGATTTGAATTTCCATAACGACGTGGAAGTGGAAAATCGAATTAAACAATTTTTTCAGAGAAACAAGAGAGGAATTGAAAAGGTAGAAAGAAGTTGTTAAAAAAGGGAGAGATTATATATATGTATAATAGGTTAAAATACTTTTCTTCTTGTGTATATACATTTGTAAATAAATTTCTTTTAAACCCCGAAACGAACTTTCTGAACCACCTGACGGAAGTAACTTATAAGTTTTTCTCTATAAGGAATTCCCAGGCCTGTATTTTGTTCACACTAAGTGCGATATTCGACCCGATTATGTTATTTATTTAAAAAGCAGCGATAGAAGATAACGAAAAACAATCATTCAGTTTTCATAATTTTACTGGTTCAACAAAACTTTAAAACTTTAAAAAGGTTTTCGGTCTTCTTGCCAGAAATTTTATACGTAAAAAATAAAGTTTTTTTTTTTAAATTTCGTAAAAATTGTTTCTTATTATAAAAATGCTCTAAGCTATCAGAAATATCAAAAACAATTTGCTATTTTTTCAAAATGCACATCGCGACTTAAATATTCCGCTTGTTTCTGGAGAAATTTCAAAATTCGCTGGCAAATATTTAACAAAACTAGTATCTCATCCCAATCCACTTGCTCGCAATATCTCGTTTAAAAAAGAGGGACACTGCGGCTTTAACCATCAACCCTTGAAATATTAAGTCTTAGAAGAGAAACATTATTTGTATCTTAGTTGTTGTGTTTTTTTTTTTTTTGTTTTAGAACAATTAACAATTACTACAACTCAGTTCATTTCTGACAATGGTTGGACATAGTAAACATCATTACACTTAAGATTTCAACACCTTTTGTTAGTTAATTTTATGAAGATCCAATAAATAAATGTAAATATACTTACTTTCCAGCAAGTAAACTGTAGCCGTGATCATTTTTATCTGATGTGTTTAGGCTTCATAATAAAGACGTCCATTTTCACTTGGAAAGTTTTTCTGACAAATTGCAAAAAAGTCTTACTATTTGCTTAACAAATCCATTTCTGCGTATTTACTATAATAAAAATCATATTGTTGTTTCACACCCTTAGTTTAAAAAGAAGAAAATGAACAAACACTTCCTATTACGATAGCACAGTTTGACCAAATTTATTATCATTTCTGATGGATACCACTTCCGAAAAATTTGGATAGGCTCCTTATCGTGAGATAATCGCTGTCAATATTGAACTAAAATGACAGTGCACAATTAATTCAAATGCAAAAAACCAGTACAGCAAATTCACTCAGATAAACTGCGAGCCAGAAGGACCGCGGTAAATTGCTAGGTTTATCAAAAAATTATCTTCTTCTATGTACAATAAAAGAAACAAAAATATAACTTGCCGAAAACTTCCGCTTCGAATTTATAGATTGACTTATATAGATTTGACATTTGCTTTTGCTGAATCCACCAATTTCAATTTCATAAGCAGTCAATTTTCGTTAACCGAACTAAGTTTATAAAGCGCCTACTTCATGCTAGTTTATAGTGAATTCAATTAAATTGATGGCAAAAGTGAAACTGACAGTATGTTGGTTAAATTAGGTACTTTATACGAGGGGTACCAAATGGCTTGCTAATACTTTCGATATTTAAAAATATTGGAAAGAAAGAATCATAGCGAAATTAATTTTTTAATAAGCTTTCAGTAAGCTGTTTGTCAAAAGAATTCTAATTTATATTTTCTTTTTTCATATAATTTACCCAGTTCTTTATAGAAATTCATCATAGCTGTTCATAATTTCCAATGAATTTGTAAAAAAGCCTACTCTGGCAAATATTACAAAAAAAAGATTTATTGAAAAGTCATACAAGTTTACGAAATATTTCATTATATTAGGTGCGCAACGAAGTTCTTGCTGGTTTTTTTTTATGAAAATGCTACTTTATTATGAAAACATATTTACAAATGATTTACTGAAATTATTGCCCATCGCTGGCTACTACTTTTTTCCACCTTTCTGGCAAAGCTCGAATTCCGTCATCATAAAATTGTTTACATTTTGAAGCTCTCCATGAATCTAGCTACGCGTTAATGTCGTCATATGAGTGGAACTACTGGTCAGCCAGACCGTGAGCCATCGAACGGAAAAAGTGATAATCGGACGGCGCAATATCTGGAAAATATGGCGGATGGAATAAGATATCCCACTTCAGGGTTTCCAAGTGGGTTTTAACGGGCTTGGACACGTGAGGCCGAGCATTGTCGTGCTGAAGAATCACTTTTTCGTGCCTCTCCGCGTATTGTGAGCGTTTCTCGCCCAGAGCTCGGCTCAGTCACTTTAATTGAAGTCGATATCGACCCGCGGCGATGGTTTCGCTTGATTTCAACAACTCGTAATAAATAACACCGACCTGGTCCCACCAAATACAGATCATACATAACCTTCGCAGCGTGAATATTCGGCCGAGGCGACGACGTAGAAGCATGACCAGGCAGCTCCCATGACTTTCTTTTCTTTGCTGTAATTATACATTTTTCATCACCCGTTACAACATGATGAAGAAACGGCTTCCTTTTTTGTAGCTGAAGCAGTTGTTAACAAGCGAAAAAACGACGCTCAACCTCCCTTAGGTTCAACTCATAAGGAACACAAGTTCGCTTGGAAATGGCTTGATGAGTAACTCCTAATACTGAAGCAAGCTCTACTTGCATTTAATTCGGATCCCTATCAAGTAATACCGTCAATTCAGTGTCGTCAACGTTAAAATCACCGTCTTTAAAGCGACGGAACCAATCTCGACTCGTTGTTCCACTTAAAGCAGCATTTCCGTAAACGTTTTGAAGCTCTTGATGAGCTCCAGCCGCCGTTTTCTGTAATTGAAAGAAAAAGATCAATACGATTATTTGGCACAAAATCATACATGTTCACACAACCAAAAAAATATGACATCAAAAGAAAATCACTATTGTGTCGATGCGGTATATTTACCATATGCCTAAGCTTGAATCATGATGTTTATGGCAGAATCGACTAGCACTTTCAGCTGGCGCCATCTATTGGCAAACAGCGGAAACTTAGGTGCGCATCTTTTGGCCAACAAAATTTTTTTTTTCTTATAATAATTTGTTGGTAGTTTGAAGAACGTCTTTTTATTGAAATTTTTTTTCAATAAATATTTATAAATACGACTTACACTTTACTTGCATTTTAAAAGCATTGCTATTATATAAAATGTATTTTTCTGGTTTTTATAATTCTCGCTCCAATTCCTTTTAAACGTACTCAATTTATTGTACTACAATTAAGTTTTAAAGCAGAACTTAAATATCAAAAGGACACATCATTAAATTGGAGATTATGCAAAATTTAATCTGTAGAAAGCTGTAAACAGGTCAAATAATCAAAAATTTGTGAAATATTACATGTTTAATATTTCCCCCATTTGGAATTGTGAAAAGAAGACAACCCTAAATTTCTGTTTTTGAGGTGATTTTTTACTTCAGTGTAATACAGTGTGGCGCACCTATTGCTATACAAAACGAAATTCAAATAAGTTTTTTTTTAATCAGTCTATTTCATTAATTTATTTTATATAACTAATTGAGTTTGAAAAAATAGACCGTAAATGATCTCTATGCTCATTCACGCACCTGCGACACCTGATCAGATCAGATCAGAAATTATTCATTGCAGCCTGAAGGGTTGAAGTCGGGATTTATTGTTTTAATGGACTGCTTCAATTCAGTTTAATTTCTTAGTTTTGTTTTGTACACCTCTTGCTTCAAATAACCCCATAACAAAAGTCTGGTGGTTTCTTGAAATTAATTTCTTTGAGAATTTTCGTTGGATCTCCGTCATAACCGGTCTGTCTATGTGTGCATTTGCTCTATCTTACTGGAACCAATTGCTGTTGAAACGGACACGTCTTCGGCGCAGTTCTGGGTAAAAAACATATTTAAATAATAGTCCCCATTGACAGTTGACAGTAGCACAATTCGTGTGCTACCTTATAGGATGCATTCTCATTTCGATATTTATATTTACTTTTTTTAATTTATTATATACGTATAAAACAAACTTCATACAAATTACGCCTCAGCGCCGCATGGCATTGTAAAGGTCAGTTGCCAAATTAATAAAGTTATTATACAATTATAGTTATTATATATATATATATATATATATTTATTATAATAGTAATTTAATTACTGCAAACTATTAACACATTCTTGTTTACATGAAAATACGTATTCATATGTTTTTCTTTAAATAATTTTTGGCCAATTTTGAAATCCTACGGTAACATATTCCGGTAGATACGGACTACGGACCATGTATAGTGATTAAGAAGTTTTAGATAAGTATAGCGTTGCAATCCAAACGCCACTTAGTACACCACCGCCCTATAATGAAGGTATAGATATGGTTGACATTCTCATAATCAGGTCTTCAAGACAAAAAATGCTCAGAACAACAACATTCTGCGCTACCAGCTTCACGAGGTATCCGCATGTGTATATGTGACAGCTAGCAGTCACTTTTTAACTCCAGATCTCTGCTGTTCCCCTTTTCACATTTACCTCTGGCTGCGGACTAACATGATTCTATAGATGTTTTGATTTATGATGTAAATGATGTAATGTGTTGATGGTACTTTAAGAGTAACGATGGCGATATATCAAAAACAAATTGAACTTATTAAGCTTTCTAGGTCCCTTAGACGAAATATCGCTTTCAATTGCAATTCATATGGAAGAAATGAGCACCTTCCATTAGGAAGCCTTTTGAAGCTCATTTATCTGATTTTTCGACAACAAATGTCAGACCAAACAAATTCTTCTATATCCCATGGAATATGAGAGAGTTTCTTACATTCAGTGAGCTTACAGAAATTCAGTTTACACTAACTGAGGTGGACTATAGTTTAATGAGGCTTCCGAAAATGTATTTACTCACTTTAATTATTGATTGCTCGACTACTCTTAGAAGAGCTCGAACTCACAATAATTTGTATGACAGTTGCGTATATTAATCAAAGCGCCAATGGACTGTATTCGCGCGATATCTCATGCAATAACTCAGATAAATACAGTTTTAAATTATCGATCAAGTGGTACATAGACACAATCCTCAATCACACTTCATTAAAATTTATAGGATTTTTTTATTCTTCCCAAAATATTTTTTAACAAGTACAAATATATTAAATTGCGAAATATGTATTTGATTACAATATATTTTTTCCACGTCACTTCAAATTATATAATTAGTTGGGTAAACCAACCAACAAAGCAAAAGCCTCGCAACTTACAGCGCAAATGTTCCACATCCTTCGTCTATCAAAACAATATCCTTGTTATTATAGATTCTCATTTAGTGTAACCTGTAAAATTTTCCCCTACACATACACACACAAAAAGAAAACTTTTGCTGCCCTTCTTCTAATCATTATCTGAGAGACCATAAATTTAGGCAAAAATGTTAAGTCAAAAACAAAAAACAGAAACTTTATTTTTAGTTTTTTCCATTTCTTCTTCTTGTTAGTTTCGTTTCCTTTCGCAAAACTTTTGTTAAAATTATACTCAAGTTTTATTTTCATTCAAAAAAGAAACCAAGGAAAAACTTATCAACAAATTTTTCCTAACAAAAGAAAATGGTGGCGAAGCAAAAACTTTGAAAAGTTAACACCCACAAACCTTCAAAATTCCAGCAACAATAAGAATATTAAAAATAATCTCAGCTTTTTTTTGTTGTTACTTTTTTTCTATGTAGAATAAAAACCAACCGAAAATAAGAATTCCATACTTATATACTCGACTCATACAGTGTATATGAAGTTGTAGGGGGTTACCTATACCTGAGCGCATCATTTCCTAAGGAAGGACGAAAACACAAGAAGCGAAGTTGAAATTTTTTTATAGATTCCATTCTTTGAAAGACTGTTGCGAATATTTCACTATGAGTTGGGTGTTAGAGTTCAAGTAAAATTGAATGAACAAATGCAGCATTTGATTTATTATCGTCAAAAGCTGAAGTGAAGGTGCTCCACGGAACATATGATCCAAAAACTGAGGTGTGCAAACGAAGTTTTTGGGGAGATAATAACTGTGGCATTTATTATTTAAGAACTAACATTTTGAAAAAAATTTATAAAAAAATTTATAAAAAAATGGATTGCATTGGAAGTCATGACATAACAAAATAAATGGTCTAATAAGTTTTGACATTCAAAAAATGCGGAGTGTTCACAACTTCACAGGATAACCGGAACAACCAGCAAAGAAGTCCAGAGGTGTCGTGATCTATCATTGTATGCTTCTTATGGAATGCAAGGAAAATTGATGTTATTTATACCCTTTCCCACACATCGTTCGATACCAGAAAATGTGTAAGGCGTTAAAAGGGATTAAGTACAGGTATCACGGAATTCATGTTAGGATTTCTTAGGATGTTTTTTTTTTCTTGCCATGTCTAATTAATCAACCAACCGAAACCCCGAATAAATCTACACCAATAGAATCTTATAAAGATTTGCCAACAGTAAAAGGTTGACAAAACCTTGATTTTGTCACTTTTAGAAGTCGTAGTTTCTTTCGCCGGAGATTATCGGCGTCGCATGAACAATGAGCTGTACGAGCTATATGCCGACATCGACCTGGTCAGACGCATTAATATATCGTACAGCGATTGCGTTAGCTATGTCGTGTTGTGCGAATGGACCCAAATGCTCCGGCATGGAAGAATTCATAATCTTCAACATACTGTTGGAGATGATTATGCGGAAATCTGTAGTTAACACGTCTTGTACCATCTTTAACAAGAGCCATATGTTACTCGCATATGCAGATGACATAGACATCATTGGCAGAAAACTGCTTGATGTTACTGCAGCCCTCTCAAGCATCGAGAAGAAAGCAACGAAAATTGGTTTGATGGTAACAAATGCTCCGGCACGGAAGGTTTTCGATAACGAGCTCGATGGACGGCACAGAAGAGGGCGACCAAAACTCCGTTGGAAGGACAGGTTTTTGAAATACTATCGAAGCTTGGTGTGACAGAAGATCGAAGCGCTTGCAATAATTTCTAAGGGCGGCGTATAATAGATAAGTATGTCTATTCCAGACGCAACTTAAGAAGAATAAGAAGGAGTTTCTTTCGAGTTTTATTATATGTACTAGATATGATTTGTTTGGGTTGATAAAATCTTTATGGAAAACAGATCATATCGCTCCATGTTTGTCCTTTTAGGTATATGCTCTCCCAACTTGGCATTACTTGCATATAATTTCCTTACAAACAATATACGGTTAGTATTTATAACCAAAATACAGATTCTCATTTCAAAAAATATGATATTGAATTGTAAACTTGAATTCATTTATATTAATGACGTATGTTCAGATCAAATACAATGCTTTACTTCGGTTTTAGATCTCTCCTTCTTTCATCAGGAACGCTGACGCAAAGTGGTGTAAAAGCGGTTATAACGATTATTTTGTCTAGATATATAAACTACTCAAGGTTACATATATTTTTCTATGCAACTTTACCTATTCTTTCATACATGGTTGGTGTTAACGCTCCCAAATTGTGACTTCAAATTATGTATCACTACATCAAATTATTGTAGTTTGCTTGAATATAAATTGTTTAAATAATTCGTAGTCTAATAAATGTAACCGCATTTTAGAAACGTTTTGGTATGCAGCCAATTCTTCATAACTTCAGTTGTAGACTCCCTATCATAAAAAGTTGTCCCAACAAGAACGCAAGATTTAAATTTGGCGCCATTTGAAGTGTCATTGTTTGACATTTGAACAATTGTTATTGTTTGTTAGTAGAAGGTACGAGGTTAGTAAAAATGGAGCGCTACACGAATGAGCAACGCATTCTTATTGTGAAATTGTTTTACCAAACTGGTGAAAGTTTTGGGCCACAGTTCGCAGTTGGGGTCACAATAATGCTCCAAAAGAGTCAACTGTAAAGAGATTAATGGATAAATTTACCAAAACTGGGTCTGTTAGTGATGTAAAGAAAACAACGCCCCTTCGACCAGGTCGATCGACCGAAAATGTCGCAGCTGTACGTGATGATGTCGCTGAAACTCCATCCACCTCAATTCGACACGGAGCTCAGCAAATTGGTGTCTCCAAATCCACTATGCAGTGGATTTTAGCGAAAAATTTGCATCTTCATGTATACAAAGTTCAATTGATTCTGGAACTGAAGTCAGCTGACCATGGACAGCGAAGGGAGTTCGTTAATTGGAAATGCTGATTTTGCCGATAAAATCTCTTCAGTGACGAGGCCCATTTCCATCTTGATGGCTTCGTCAAAAGGCAGAATTGTCACATTTGGGGTGAGGAAAATCCTCGAGTGATTCACGAGAAGCAAATGCATCCTCAACGTGTCACTGTGTGGTGTGGATTTTGGGCTGGAGGAATCATTGGACTTTTTTTTATGAAAATGAGGCGTGTCAAGCGCAAACAGTCATTGGTGTTCGGTATCGTGAAATGATAACCAGTTTTTTCGTGCCTAGAATTGAAGAAATGAATGTAGAGGGTATGTGGTTTTAACAAGACGGCGCCATATGTCATACAGCCAGAGAAACAATTCAATTGCTGCATCAGTCATTTCCCGGTCGTGTTATTTCGCGTTTTGGAGACCAGAATTGGCCGCCTAGATCGTGCGATTTAACACCATTAGATTTTTTCTTTGGGATTTTTTGAAGTCGATGGTTTACGCGAATAAGCCGACGACGACTCAAGTCCTAAAAGAAAAAATTGGCAGCTGCATTATTGAAATACCGCAGCATTGAGCAAAACGGTCATTGAAAATTTCATTAAATGATCTGTGTGTGCCAGCAAAGGCGCGGCGGCCATCTGCCCGATGTGTTGTTCCATACATAACCTCATTCTATATACTTTACGATGTAATGAAGTTTCACGATTTTTTTTAAATATCTGTGTTTTATTTAAAATTTAAATATTGCGTTTTTGTTGGGACACCCTTTACGTATTTCACATAAAAACTGCACAATATTTGATATTTATTAATTGTAGACACAAATTTTAATAATGGAATGTGAATCTGAGTGTGAAACTCTTGTGGGAAATAATTTTTATACATCTCTATATGAATTAATTAATATCCTGCATTTCCACATTGTACACTTCCGCTTTGGTCAGCTCTGATCTACTCCTTTTTTCTTTCCGAAGTTTTCATACTTATGTCTGAGTAATGCCGGCAAACTCAACTTCCTCCCTCGACAAATAAGTAAAGTAAAATATCTAAAATAAAAATGAGCGCTGAACACAAAATCACCAGAAATGTCTGAGTATGAAGTGGAAACTTTGAATGGTAATGTTTTTTATGCTATTCCTCAAATATACATAAAAATGGAAAAGAATGAATTGGAAGAAAGCAAGCAAAACAACAAAAAATGCCAGCAGCGGTAACAACGATGGATGACGTTAAAACTTAAATTCCATAAATTAAAATACCGTGCGAAACGAAATAAAAGTTTTTGGCTGTACTCTCTCTTTCTCATTCTCAACCTAGAAATAAATCACAGATCTTTTTACATAAATTTATGTTTGCCATTTACTATTTGTTTGAGCGTTTTTATGTACTCGTACATATATACATACTGCTATACTCTATATATTGTGAAGTATATACGGGTATGCATTGGGTAAGCGACTATGAGGCGTTTAATTGGTATTATAATATTCGTATTTTGCTTCTTCGAACATCGAATATTTTCGACGTAAAAGTCAAACTATTTGATTTCGAATTGTGCACATTTTTTAAATTAACATTTTCCATCCTATGCAAATATTTTTTTTCTTTTATTTCTTCTATCATATTTACACTTAAAAAATATTTATTAAATTTTAATATTTACAAATTTTGAGATATATCTAGAAGTATTGCAGCAAGTATATATATTTTTTTTTATTATTTTTTTGTTTCAAGTAAGAGTCGTTTTCCATGAAGTAGAAGACAGTTAAAGGAAAAAGATAGGACAAACTCTTTTAAATAGTCAAACAAAAAATTGAGTTTAATGCCTCGACAGTATTAGTTAACGGTATTAATTCATAAAAGATATCACAGCTGTTCCCCTAAAATTCTCATCAGTCTATGGGTTGATAACTTGTTTTGGTTTTCAAATTTATCGTTTATTCTGGCAATAAAGTTATGTAGCATGTCTTCCTTAAAACGTTCATGTAACATTAGTGTTAGGAACCTCATGTTTAAGCCATATACTTGTTTTAGGTTTTTATTCTGGATAACTTGAAGTTTTTTGACGTGACTTTTGGCACATCTTTTATACCAGACCTGACAGCCATATGTCATTGTTGGTCGAATGCACATCTTGCACGAGTATAACAGCAGTTTATTTTTGGTATTTAATTGGGATCTACGACTGATCAGGGGGAAAAATGCTCGGCCATATTTTACAGCTTTGTCCGCAGCATGAAGCACGTGTTCTTTAAAGTTCAAATTTTTGTCCAATATTATGCCCAGGTATTTGACCGAATTCTGCAGAGGGGTATCTGTGCCACCTATGTTGAGCGTTGCTGACGGGGTTCGTCTCGGTGATTTATTGAAGGGGAAAATTATTGCTTGTGTTATTCCCTCATTTATTTCTATTTTCCACTTCGTGAAATATTGATCTTGATCCTCTCCAGAATAATTTTTCCGAATACTTTGTTCACACAGTTGAGCATACTAATGGGCCGGTAACTATTGGGGTCCTTGGCATCTTTCCCAGTTTTAAGAACAGGACCAACTTTAGCTTTCTTATACATTGCTGGGAAATAGCCATTTCACAAGCACCAATTTAATGCATTGTTATGACATTGAATACAAATTCATGCCATCTAGGCCAGGAGCCTTGTTGTTTTTTGAACTTTTAACAAAAATTTGCAAATATTCAAGCGGCTTTTTTTTACTAATTGTATTCATATCTAACATTCTCTTCTGATGTATACATATGTACTGAATCCTTCATTCGTGTCATAGGTATCTTAAGCGTTTTCTCAAAAATTGTACCATTTATCTATTGCCTAAAAGCAACATATTGTATTGGGATAATTTCAGTCATGGGCGTGGTTATTTCAAAATATAAAAAACACACTTGCAAAAAGGGTAAATTCATTACATTACGTATATTTAAGAAGAGAAATTCATAAATTCGTCAGTATTTGTAAAAAATACTGTTTCCTTTTTGTGGGAAACTCTATAAATTAAATTACCCAGCTGCGTAACGCCATATAATTGACATTAATTTGATTAACTTCAGGTTATGAATTAGGGATTAAGTGTGGTAAATTTCGATAAATCTATCAATTTGTATGGGAGGTAGCAGAATGGGCATGGCAACGTCCCACATTTTCATTCTCAAAACTCAATTTACCAACCGCATGTCATGTCAGAATTCCGTACAACTGGTGTAGCTGGAGTACAAACTAAGTAAAATTGTTTCAGTGGGGACGAAACCAGCTTCAGAATAATTGACAAGTTTAGTATTTTTTCAAAAAAGTCACCATTTATTCACAACTTAAAAGGGATGTACACGTACTGTGGTATATGGACTCCGATTGAAATATGTGCACCGGGAAAGTCCGCACGATTTATAGAGCAGCTGCATCTATCCGACTGGCGGATATGGTTCACATCATCGCCATCAAGGATATATGACAGGCTAGACAAGGATGCGCTCGGCATAAAAACTATGGCATCTACCACAGCTGCCACGGGTGTGGATATTTTGTGGGCAAAAGAAAGATACAACTTGTCTCTCGAAGACAAATTCATGAGGGCGTAGAAGTATGTAACCGCGGCCCTGGCCATGGCATTAAAGTTGTTCTGGGGCAATGTCCAAGGTAAGGTGAAAAGATGGTTCTAGTTAAGCACTCAGAAAAATTCAGTTTACATAGTAACACTCCCGAAAACTGAAGGGTTAATGTTGCTGTGGCTCATAACATGGCGGTAAGGGGGACTGGATTTGCAAGATGTATTCAAAAAATAAGGTGAATTTTCATTTTTCTCAAAGAATACTTATATAGTCATCAATTTCTATTTTATCTCCTTCAAAGTAGTCCCCCTCCGATATAACACATTTGTACCAGGTGTTTTCCCAATCGTCGAAGCAGTTCTGATATGCACTTGTTGGTTGAGCTCTCTCAGCGATACGGTTTTTACCTCCTCGATCGTCGTAAAACGCCGTCCTTTCAGGGTCTTCTTAATCTTGGGAAGAGAAAAAAGTCGCAGGAGGCCAAATCTGAAAATACGGTGGCTGAGGCATGATAACGGTGTCGTTTTTGGCCAAATTATCTCTCACAAGCAAAGAGGAGTGAGCAGGTGCATAATCATGATGCAAAAGCCATGAATTTTTTTTCACAATTTCGGGCATATTTTTCGTATTGCTTCACGCAAACGGCGCATAACTTCAAAGTATTACTCATTATTTACCATACGACCTTTTGGTAAGAACTCCTGATGCACTACGTCATGGTAAAAGACATTTGATCGAACTTGGCGTAATTTTTTTTTTTTTTTTTTTTTGTCTTGCATCTCCTGTACTCCTCCATTGGGACGATTGAGCTTTGGTTTCGATGTCATAACCTTATACCCAGTAATCTTCACCAATTATGACCCTTTTAAGCAAATCTTAATCATTGTCGACGTCATTCAACAATTCCTGAGCGACGCTCAAGCGGCGTTGTTTTTGGTCAAAATTCAGCAATTTTGGAACGAAATTCGCTGCCACACGCTTATGCCCAAAATTTCCGAAAAGATTGCATGGCATGAGCCAACCATTATGCCGACATTCTCAGCAACTTCTCTAATTGTGATTCGATGATTCTTCATAACAATTTTCTTCACTTTCACAACATTTTCATTTATTATTGATGTACCGGGGCGTCCAGAGCGAGCGTCGTCATTCATATCTTCTCGACCTTCTGTGGAAAACTTGTACCACTTGTAAACATTTTTGTGACTCAGAATACTTTTCAGTGTACAATTTCAAGTGTTTTTGAGCACTTAATTCCATGTTTTACACAAAATTTGACGCAACTTCTTTGATCCATTTTTTTCGATAGAAGAAAATTGCTGAGCACGCAAAACACTTATCTTACTTATGGCTCTCACAAACAAACTAGCCATGCTATATGGATAAAACCATTAACATATCCTCGAGACGACCAACATAAAAAATAATAATCGAAAGTCGAATGTACGTAGCCCGCGAAATTTGAAAATTCGCCTTATTTTTTGAACACACCTCGTATGCATAAAGCCATCCACAAAGCAACGTTACTATCTGCTCATCTAGACACGAGAAACAATCACGCCAATCACCGACAATGGCGATGACGGCCGGTAGGCTGCGTTTTTTAGGCGATCAGCTGGTAAACAGCATGCATCAGGTCCTAAATAAGGTTTGGCTCGAGGAATACATCCTCTATGATTGAAATTTGAGTGTACTACGTACTATGTTTAACAAAAACGATCCTAGTGAGTGTTAAAAGTATTCCAATATCAGTCTTTTGCCCACCTGTCGAGAATGAGAGGTGGAAGACTAAAACCTATTCTATCTGACTTAATTGAGCCTTGTCAGTATGGCTCTAAATCAACCAATGAACCAGATGTTCATACTACTGCAAATTTTGGAGAAGACTCAAGAAAAACAGATCGATACTTGCCATCCTTTCGACAATGATAAAGCTGACTTCGACATTTCGATATGGTAAACATTGTATAAGGCCATGGTCGAGCTTGAAACGACCCCGAAGCTTATACTTTTTTGTAAGATGACACTCACTGATACGAAGTCTTCAGTAAAGATTGGCAAAATTCATATACTACTTGCGTGTGCCGACAAAATATACATTATTTATAGACAACTATGAAATATGAATGCAGTCTTCTCAAGCATTGAGAAAGAATCAGCAATAATGGGTGTTGCGGTAAACAAAGATAAAACAAGGTTATTTATTTCGACGAATTGTTAAAAACTACCCAGCTCCGCAGTTAGTGAATCTAAAAGCGACAGTATGGAGGTTAAGATATAATGAGTATTGCTTACTAACCGTACTACTATAGGCCAAGCAAATGATTTAATAACTCAGCCATTTCTTGACAAACAAAAATCGTACTGGCACTGGTTTTACCTGTCTTGATGTATGGATCAGAATACAGAGTTATGACGCAAGCAGATGAATCAATGCCGAAATCCCTCGAGAGGTAAATGCTCCGGAAAATATATAGACCTATCATTGTTAACTGATGGTATCGGCGTCGCATGAACACTGAGCTGTATGAGCTATATATCGTTGTAGTTAAGCGCATCAATATACAGCAATTCTTTCGGTTAGGTGATGATTTCGACATCAAACTCGATTGTCGACGCACTGTCAATACTCGAGTGACAAATTAGAGAAGAAACTCAAAAGACCGAAGCGCCCAGAATTATATTATATTATTATTATATTATATTTTACGTGGTGTTTGTAATACGTATAACACATAAGGACGTTATTTCCCGTTGCCACTTAAATAAGTAAGTAAAGAGTCGACCCATACCGAAAGTAATAACTTACTATATAGATTTTGCTACTTCATTCTGTTCCGTTCTGTATATAACAACTTGGTATTGTTTCCATATATACAAAAGTAATCCTATATGAACATATAATGAGCTGAAACAAGGACGGAGGACTGCTAAAAAGAACACAAAAAACTCCATCGCAAGCAGAAAAGGAAGAGTAAAGCATTTTGTGAACTTTTCGATTCCCAAGTACTGATATTAAAGTTGATTCGAACACTTGGGCTACATATACTGCAAGGAAGTAACATCCTACGAACATAAGCTGTGAATGGAAACGCACTTCCTGAATGAAATGCGCTAGGAAAAATATGAAAACTATTATTTTAAACACACACCAAGATCTTGTGATGTGAGCGTTCTCATCCTTTTAAACACCATCATATGATGGCCATAAGTTCGCATTCGAAGCTTTATCTGCACTCACTCACATTCTGTCTGCTTACATTTCGCCGTGGGAAATATTTAAGGACCAATTCATAAGTTCAAAGTTATCACAGTTTCAAATGTCAAACCATTTTAAAACTTATCGAGCTGCGCAGATTTCAAAGTTTATGTAATAAAAAACGAATATCGAATTTTTGAACGAACTTAATAACTGACCCTTACAAGCAACCATAAGCATTAAGTAGTGTTTTTTGTTTTTTTTTTTTTTTTGTTGCTTTCTCACATCGGATATATAGTTTTTACACTTTATCAGGATACCTTCGAGTTTTTATGTATACGTGTGTGTGCATAAGTATGCGTGTGTTGTAATGGTTTTAGTAACTAAAGTGCAAGAAGCTGTGAAGCATGATGCGCTTTGGAACTCTTTAGTGTACCATAATATAAATGAGTTCCCATATGAGGACAAATGTGTTGGAGCGGTTGGAGGGAGGGAGCAGAGAAGTTTTCAGGATGAGAATTGGTAAGTTTGCGTGTGTGTGTGTATGTGTGTGTAGAAAGTAATGTTACAATTTCTTTCTTTCTCTCTTTTTGTGTCATATTCCCAAGTATCCCGATAGTAAATTATATGATTTACGTCGTCCTTCTGAATGCGCTCTGTGTTGGGTCGAGCCAAAATGATTTAACTACCGACTAACTTGGCCTTACTGCGGACTGATAAAATAATGCCTAGCGTTTGTTTAATAAAAGGCATATAAGGTATAGTAGAAATAAAACTTAGTGGTTAGCGTTAGAAAGATACGATTTCATAATGAAATAACAACTCAGACAGTCTTGTGTTTGCTTGACCCAGTATTATTTGAGCGCGCGTCAAAGATGGACTCCAGAAAGAAAACGCAAGCCAGGTGGCTGAAAATTTGAATAGTGTTTACGATCCTGGTACTGTAACAACCAATCACGCACGATTTTAGTTTCGCCGATTCCGCTCTGCCACGCTCTAGAAGACCAATTGTGGAAAATGTCAATCAAATAATGCTAGTCGTTAAGTCAAACCGTCATGTAAGCTAGACATTGCTCACAAAACCGTTCCAAACCACTGGCATAAGGCTGGATACAAAAAGAAACTCGATATACGGATGCCACACGAGTTCATGCAAGGAACTTCATGGACCGAATTACCATCTGTAAATCGCTACAGAATCGCAACAAATCGACCTTTATGAAAAGTGAAATACTTGAGATACTCTCTTCATTGTAGGCAAATCTTTTAACACCGATGCATTTTTGTAAAGTTTAGAAATAAAAAACAATCCGCAGGAGCTAAGTCTGGCAAATAAGGTGCGTGATAAAGCAATTTGAAATTTAGTTCATTAATTTTGACCATCACAGTAGTGGATGTGTGAACTGGACATTGTCTTGATGAAAAAACACTTTATTTTTCGCCAAATGAGGTCTTTTTTGCATAATTTCATTACGTAAACGCTAAAATAAATTAGCATAATATCCGACGGTGATGTTTTTTTTTTCTTTTCTAAAAATAATCAATAAATATAATCCAATGCGTAGCTCAAAAAACAAACGTCATGACCTTGCCTGCAAATGGAAGACGGTTCCTTCTTTGAATACGACTTTCCCATTCCAGTCTATTGCTTTGACTACTCTCTTATCTCAAGTGTGAATTGGTTTACCCATGTCGCATCTTTGGTTATAAATCGACGCAAAACTTCGGATTTATTGCTTTCAAACATCGCCAAATACTACTGAAACATTCTTACGACGCTGTTTTTGCTCTACTCAAAGCAAGCGCGGCACGCACTCAACGCACAGCTTTCTCATCTTCAAATCTTCGGTCAATATACGATGTATAGTACTTTCTTAAATGCCTATTATTTCAGCTAGCTCACGCACCATCAGCCGATGATTATCCAATGTCATTTTGTGGATTTTCTTAACCGCGCCTAGCGTTGACAGCTCAATTAATGACCACTACGATGTTCATCTTGGCATTCCGTACGGCCTTGTTTAAACTCTGATAGCCAATAATATTTTACAGTTGTAAAACGAAGGAGCAGACTCCCCTAGAGTAGAATCTAGTTCAACTTTAATATTGGTTAGACTGGGACCTTTCAAATGGAAATATTGAATTATATAACGTTGACCAATTTTTTCCTTGTTTCCAATTTTGCTGAAATCGTTGACTTTAAATGGCTCAAAAAAAAAAAAATATTAAACAACGTGGCGCCTTGAAACTTAAAACATAAGTTTTACAAAGTTGCCACTTTTCACCAAATAATTTGTTATACGTCCGGTCGGATAGTTTTAGGAGTGCCGTCGTATTTATCATACGAGTATATGGAGGAATTTCAGCACAATTAAAATTTCATTACTGTTGTTTCAAATAATAACCAGTTGGAAAATTTATGTCTGATAAACAGAACATAAAGTTTTACTAAATATTATTCTGGCTTGGAGCAAAAGAGCGCTGCATGGGCTTACGTTCATCCTAAAAAAAAGCTGTTAATAAAAAATACGACACAATAAAAGAGGAAAAGTTGAAATTTTCTAAGACTTCCCCTTAGGAATTGATTTTAACGAAATCGCCCCATTTTCATATGTGGGACACTAAGGAAGGTGGCAATGCGGACCATTTTCAGTCTCAGAACTAAGTTTACTAAATGCCTAATCTGTGTTAAATCATATTGAATTTAGTACACTGGAACGTATGATATGAATGTAGGAATACGTGGAGTATGCCGGATGGGGTAAGACTTCCCATTTCACCATTTCCAGGTAGGTTTTAAAGGGCTTGGCCACGTGAGGCCGAGTGTTGTCATGCCGAAGAAGAATCACTCTTTTGTGTCTCTCCGTATATTGTGGGAGATTCTTGCGCAGAGCTCGGTCGATCGCATTAACTGAAATCTTTACCGATCCCCAGTGATGGTTTCGCTTGGTTTCAACAGCTCATAATGAATAACACCGACCTGGTCCCACCAAAAACAGAGCACAATTTTCGCAGCGTAAATTTTCGGCCGAGGCGACGGAGTAGAAGCATGACCGGACAATCCCCATAACTTTCTCTTCTTTGAATTGCTATAATGAATCCATTTTTCATCACCCGCTACAATACGATGAAGAAAATTCGAAGCCGAAAAAATGACTCTCAACGTCCCTTGGCTTCAACTCATAAGGAACCTAAGTTCCTTGCTTTTGAAACATTCGCAACGCGTGCAATCGCTTGGAAATGGTTTGGCGGGTAACTCCTAATACTGAAGCAAGCTCTGTCTGCGTTTGACATGGATACCATTCAAAAAAGCGTCATCACTTCAATGTCTTCGAAGGTTTTCCGTCTTCCTTCACGCGAACTGTCGTCAACATCAAAATCACCGTCTTTAAAGCGTGGGAACCAATCTGGACATGCTATTTCACTTAAAGCAGCATCTTCGTAAACGTTTTGAAGCTATCTATGAGCTTTGGCCGCCGTTTTCTTCGATTGAGAGAAGAAAATCAATACTTCCCGCATATGGCGATTATTTGGCAAAAAATCATACATATTCACACAACCAAAAGAATATGACGTCAAAAGAAAATCATTAATGTGTCGAGGCGGTTTTTATACCATATGTCTTAGTTTGGCTCATGACATTTAGATTATGGCAGAATCGACTAACACTTATAGCCAGCGTCATCTATTGGCAAACAGCGGTGACTTAATTGTGCACCTAATACTACCGCGCTGAATATGACAGCGTTATAAACATGACTTAAATAATGCTAGTCAAATGCCCTAATAAATTGAGGTTTCCTGCAATTCTAAATTAATCCTGCCAAAATACAAAATTCCAAGCGGGCATCTTGTCTAACATCCTTTACCTTTACACATTCAAGTTTTTAGTTTTATACAAGTTCACTTCAATCTCTCTCTCTCCCTCCCTCTCTCTTCTTGTTTGTTTCTATTTTAATGCATTATAACTCGGTGTTTTTGTGCACAATTTCGAATTTTGTATGAGAAAAACTTTTGACCTTCATAACTCGTACTGTTCGTTCATGCTGCAGTTACTTAGAGGGTGAATGGGTGGTCTTGGACTGCGTAAATGTTATTAGATGTAATGTAGAATTACTATATTGACGCCACGCATGTACATAAAGTAATGGACTTGAAATAAACTTAAATTATATACAGTTTTATAATGGCTCCCTGCATAGCCATTAAAAGCGTTTAATGTAAATATTGATTAACGTTTAAAAAATAAACCAAAGATAATTTAGAGCAGCTTAAAGTCTGTATAAACTGTATTTCACTATTGGCCAATATCCATTAATGGTCAGGAATTACATATACATATAGTAATCGGTTAATACACCAATTCATTGATATTTGGCATAGACGCTTAAGACCTTTCCGATATCTCCCATACAAGTTTCCTAACTTTTCATGTATCCATACATTTCTACATTCTTACATTTCATTCCATTGCACTAAATGCAATATAGTTTAGCAAGCATCTGGCGTTATACAAATGGACAACACTGTGTTCTGCCTTATAGTGCCTACCACAAAAATTAACCGATTATCAAAAATAAATGGGTCTTTAATAATTTCTATATGGGAATCATCGGTAAATTGTAATTTCGACTCTATGCTTCGACTCGGAACAATTAATAGTTGTGAAATTTTCACAATAAATTTATAACAATAAGTTTATATCGACCGAGAAGGAATCCCAGCCTATATTAGATCTTGTTTAGAAAAAGTGGAACCTCCTACACAAATAACAATTTGAACGACTATGCACTAGGAGAGGTGTGCAGTAGAGATTTGATACGACTGCTACCTGGATAAAACGAAATGTATTGCAGTAAAAAATGGACTGTGCCACGGCGCTTATCTTATGGTGGATCATCCGACCCTTTATAAATGAACAGCACTGGCTTGCCCCTTACGATATTTCCCTCCCAAATTGACTGATTAGCAAAACTAAATGTTTCTTTAATAATTTCTATGGGGAAGTCATCGACAAATTGTAATTTTGCCTCCTTACTTTGATTCAGAACAGTAAAATTTCCACAATAAGTTTATGTCGCCCGCGAAGAAATCACAGCTTTTATTAGATCTTGATTGGAGAAAGCAGAATCGCCCCCACAAATAACAACTTTTGACAATATACCCATCACAGGGATGCAGTAGCGATGTGGTACATATGCCAACAGTAAAAGTGGGCAGTGTGCCATGCCCCATGAACTATTTGAGGGTTGAAACTCGTATTACTGATATGGAAAGAAGCATATCCAAACAAATAGTAACACTAAACAACTATTATCATGTTCTATACCCAATGAAGATCAAGTCAAGAAGTGTGGCAAAGTTCATGCAGGATGATTTTTTAAGATCGAAGTTTTTCAGGTTGGCAGCACTGGTTGGTAATGGCGTCCAAACGTCATCTGTCAAAGTGAAAAGTGTACAGTATACTCTGCCATTTCATCATGGAAAGACTAAAAGACGAGTAGCGATTGCAAATCGTTGAAATTTATTATCAAAATTCGTGCTCTGTGACAAATATGCATCGTTTGATGCGTCATCATAATCGACCTGCTGAATAAACAATTAGTGCTGTTATCTCCAAATTTCGCACCAAATTTAATTTGTTGGAAGTAAAACCATCGCCTCGCATGCGTAGAGTGCGTATCAAAGAAAATACTGCAGCCGTAGCGACCAGTGTTAATGACGATCGTGAAATGTCAATTCGTCGCAGTTCTCAGCGATTGGGCATGTGTTACTCAAAAAAAAAAATTTTTACACGTCAATTTGGGTTTGAAAGCCTATAAAATTCAACCCACGCAAGAATTGAAGCCGAATGACCTACCACAACGTGTAATTTTTGGTGAATGGGCCGAAGCTCAATGAAAATCCACTGTTTTATCGAAAAATTGTGCTCAGCGATGAGGCTCATTTCTTGCTGAACGGATACGTACATAAGTAAAACTGTCGCATATGGAGTGATGAACAGCCGCATGCTACCTTTTGTTTTTGTCATTAACTAAAAATCCAATTATAACTTTAATCAAAATAATATTTGGGATCGGACAAAGAATTAATGGAACTCAATTGAAGTTATTTTTCCATGTCAAGCTACAATTGTCTCTAGTTCGATTTTCGATCTGTCCAAAACCAAGTTTACATTTGCTGCAATTAGATAGTGACCAATCTTGCCTGCTATATTACTTGCTTACTCGCTTAAGTGCCTATAAAGAGCTGCGCTCATTTGTATTTTTTCTCCAATTCATAACGTCAAGTTTTGACAAAATTTCATTGATCCTTCCAATGTTGTTTCGGTAGCCTTCTTCTACGCCATACATTGGTATTCTTTATCAAAAAGTTTTCCAGCTGCAGAATTTGGTTATATTCGCACAACACGATCCATCCAACACAATCTCTATATATTGATGCGCTTAATCACGTCGATGTCGCTGTACGGTTCATACAGTTGATGGTTCACGCAACACCGACGCTCTCCGCTAACGATAATGGGGCCACATATGTTTCGCAGCACTTTTCTCTCGAAGACTAATTCATCCGCTTGTGTCTTAATTCAGGATTAATGGAACTCGATTTGTAATTATTTTTCCATGCTTGCTTTGGACAGATTTTCAATTAGATAGTGACCAGAATTACCTGCTATATTACTTACTTACTCGCTTAAGTGGCTACATAGAGCTTCGCTCATTTGTATTTCTTTTCCAATTCGTAACGTCAAGTTTTGACAACATTTAATTGATCCTTCCGACGTAGTTTCGGTTACCTTCATTAGCGCGATTTATTGGGTTTTTTGTCGAAAACTTTTCCTGCTGTCCAGGCTCGTGGAAAAGCTTTCATCCGCTTGTGTCCTAATTCAGGATTCTGCACCATACACCAAAACAAGTAATAATGTCATCTGGTGTTGTTTACTCCTCCCCTTATAACATCTGTTAGCAAGTAATAGTCTCGTCCTAATCCCCATGCTGACATCATTACTTTTATTAACAGCGGAGCTAAGGTAGATGAATTTATCCGCCTCTCCTAATTTACAGTTGTCAACGTTCACACAGCATCTCAATCGAGTAGACTTTTTTTTTCGTTAAAATCAATAATTTCATTTTGTCCCTGTTTATCACCAGACCCATACTGACTGATTCTTTTTCAATATTAGAGAGGGCTGCAGTAACATCTCACAATTTTCTGTCAGTAATGTCTGCATCATCGGCATGCGCAGGTAGCTTATGGCTTCTACTAGTCGTGTTAACTACTGGTTTCCTCATAATCTTCTCCAACGACATGTCGAATATGTCGTACAGTAGTTTGGTAAATGAGAACATTTCTAATCTGGATTCTTTAACTGTTATTAACTTGAGAGAATTCAGAACCCATTGCAGAATTTTCCAAGCAGTTCCGATATACGGGCAGGTATTCCCTGGTAAAGTCATCAGACATCTGTCTGAGGGTACCTAAATTGAGGAAACGGCTAGTTGAGAAATCTAAATAGTTGGCTAACACCGATGCGTCTTTGGCCAGTAGAAAACAACTGTTACTGAAGTTCAACTAATACCAGTGTATTGGTCATTGAGTGCCCCAACTTTAGGATGGAATGCTGCTTTCTAATATGCCTTACATAAAATTATGATTACAACACGAACGAAAATAAAGAAACTTACCCTTTTATACATATTATTATGCGAAGTATCTAATTTCTAGTTTGTCCTGATCATTGTATAGGCAAATTGCCTATTCCGTATCTTTTTACTGAAACCCTATCTTCATACAGAACCCACACGGGTTGTGTGGTGGTTGATACCAAAATCACTGGTAGAGACTTCATACTGGAATGTGGATTTACGTTGCAACCGGGTGCTACAGACTCATAGAGTAGCAGAGGTCGTAAGATAAGCTTCACCTTCGAAAATGGAGATTATGTTCCATACTAGCAAATTCAATTTGGTATCTCCTGGCTGGAAGAAAGGGCTGACAATTGCGGTTGTACCAAAATTGTTAGTCCCTTTTCCTAGATATGTAAATAAAGGGTTACTTGGCTATCCTAGGGGAGCGTTGGCGTTCGCATTGTAATATGCCCACTGTGTCGCACACCGTGGGTAAGGCCTTCATGACGGGACTCTCGTTAAACCTCCCTGGACTCTGAAACTTTGTGACAATCAGCATCATGTTTTCCACCGCCGTGAAACTAACTGCTCTTAATTATGACTAAAAAAAGACTAATATTAAATTTACTGGACAAAAGACTTTAGCATTACAATTTTACAATACAAAAACTTTTGTGTGGGACCTCAATATGTGGTCGTTGAGTTTTTATCGTTCTTTTCGCCTTTTCATTTCCAGCCTCAAACTAAGCATAACTCACGGAAGTGGATGTTCGTAACATGTGTTTTTACGTGATATTCCGTGGAAATTAAATGTGCGGCCAAAAAGAAGACAAATTTTGGATAGAATTTACAAATTTGGAATGGTTTCCTGTTACCTTATACATGTAACAAGTTTGATCAGTTTTCACAAGTGTTACTACATTTCACTCCATCCTACGGCAATTTAGACCGGATACAGAACAGCTCCGCCTTGCAAGTATATTGTAAAACTAAAATTGTTATAAATAGCAGGCATTTTCTAGAATAACTGACTCCTATGGAAATTCCAATATAATTTACTGCACAAATCAAAACTTTATACAAGTCTAATGTAAGCTCTCAAACTTACTCAGTGACGTCCGCTACGATGTAAAGTATTTTGGCTCGTTATGAAGTTGGACACGATTTTGTTAGCAAAATTTGCTGAAAACACAACTTAATTGATTTAAAGCAAAAACAATTTAAGCGATAAATGCATGGAGGTGTGCTGGCCACGTTTAATTGCTATCAATATGTACGAGCAACAAACAATTACAAACTCTCAAAACAATTTAATAAACAGAAATCATATAGCCAAGACTACTTAATCTCCACGACAAATAAAATTGCAGCCGAAACTAACAGAACAACAAATCAAAATTGTGCATACAAAATTCCAAATCAAAAAATTGCAACACAGCGGAGTCATTGCCGCCAGAGTCTCTTAGACTCTTTGGCAGAAATATGCTTAGAAAAAATCCAAAAAAAAAAACCACAGGTGCTGTAATTTTTGGTAAATGGAAAATTCTGTAAAATTAAGGGGAGTCAGTCTTGAAGCATGTTTTCCGTTTGTTTCTCACTTGAATTTTAGGTTGTTGTTTATCTCTCAATTTTCCATGCCCACACTTAAAAGTGTGAATAACAAATGAATTACAACATTTTTGTTCAAAAGATACGAGTAGTCGTTGTATCACGGAAAATTCTATACAATTTGTGGTTTCATTGCTGCTTTACTATCGTATTAGCAAATTCAAATTCAAATTTTCTACAATGCGTTTCGAAAAATATCTGAAAATTGTTATTCGAGAGCGCAGTAATCGGGCAGCAAATGCAAAAAAAAAAACATTTATGAGTTTTATTTAAAAAACGTTTGATAACAGTTTGTCACCTTTAATTAAGTCATTCATTTCATTGTTAATCTATGGCGATGCGTGTTGGCGACATTTATTCGTAAGTAAATTACGTAAAATTATTTTTATCAAAAATTTTCCCATCGCACTAAAGTCAAATACCTTACGATCCTTTAGTCTTGAATGGTGTATGAATGCCATCAATCTGAACTATGGGCATGTGGAGGAATTAAGTGCTGGGTTGAGCACGACTTTGAGATACACTTCGCAAAAAGTATGGCTTAGCAATGGCACATAATCAGTAACTAAGAAATGTAAGAAATTATTATTTATATATAATTGCTATACCTTAATTCTAATTAAAAAAAATTAAATTGAACTAAAGTTGACAGGCGCCATAAGTTCAGCCAGATCAAAGCTTAGATACTCTTCACCATGGAATAAAGTGCGTAGTGCTATGGACAACATGCTGGCTTGTTACAAGATAAGCAGACGAGCAAAAACTTTCTATTGTTATGAAATCGATTTTCAAATCGATACACTTAGTTTCTATAGGCAGGGAAGAATGCCTTCAAATACTATCTTTTCAAATATATTTTACAATTCGAAAATGTCATGGAACGATGAAATATGTACACCGTATAGTAAGCCAGATCGGAAAAATACTCCAAGATCGGAAATATTGCTCAGCTCTAGTTAAAGACATGTCTTAAGCCTTTGATAAAGTAAAGGGCGGCGCATAGGTAACGTTAACGGTGACTAAATTGAATGCGTTCTTGTGCATCATTTGGTTTTAGCTCGTGAACCAATTGCATGCATATGGGAAAAGTTGTAACATATGTAAAATTCTTTGCAAAGGCCGCCTAGACATCTCTAACTGCTGAGAACGTCGCCTGGTGGAAGTTAAGAGGTTGTCTTCCATACTTGCTTGCACTCTAGCAATGGTCACTTCATTTCGAACTGCACGAGATCTTCCAGCACGCGGAATATCACAGACAGCCTCATGTTGCCCAAAACGCTGAACCAATCGGTAAACGATTGAAGCGCTAGGAGCATTTCGAACATAAAAGAAACTCCAAAATGATCCGAATAATCGAATGCTGCTTTTCAAAGTGAAATTGAACAACTTTGGTTCTTTGTTCAGTGCTGAGCCTTTCCATCATAAATTTCCCAAGTATTATTTAGTTAATTTTGTAACGAGACAAAAAAAAAGATTTAAACAACAAATGTATTCACTGATCAAATCTTAGCGTTACTTATGCGCCACCCTATATGACATGAAGGCCTCATTCACAAAAAAGTTTCTTTTCTACCGACAAACACCCACTACCTTCTGGAGAGCAATGTCAAGGATCGATCTTTTGTAGTAAAACCTAAGGACTCTGTTTCAACTCAAAGAAATACTTCAGCAGGATTTCCCCAGGGTAGTATACTAGGCCCTATACTATATACCATCTACACCTCTGACATGTCTGTTCATTCCCTAATTCAAACTTCAACTTTCGCTGATGACACTACATTCATGAGCACCAGCACTTGCCCATTAATGGCTTCTAGACAACTGCAGTCTCATGTACGAGTACGTACACAAAAATCTTGGCTCGAAAAGTGGAAGATAAAAGTGAATCCTTCTAAGTGTGTACACTATTCACGGTATTACCATACCCGTTCGTAACCATGTTAAGTATTTGTTTATTCACCTTGATCAACGTCTCATCTGGAAAAATCACATTGACTCAAAAATCTCTCAATTGAAATTAAAAATGGCCCAACTCCTCTGGCTTGTTGGCACCCAGTCCACTCTTAGTTTGGAAAATAAAATCACCATCTACAAAACCATATTGAAGCCAATAAGGACATTCGTAAGGGCATTCAGTTGTGGGGAACGGCATCGACTTCTAATATAAATAAGCTACAGAGAAGACAATCAAGAATACTGCGACAAATTTGTAGTGCCCCATGGTATATTAGGAATGATAACGTACACAAGGATTTAAACATTCCTTACATTTTCGATGAAATAGGAAAATTAAGCAGGTCATTTACATCGAAGTTGTCCTCCCACTCAAACCCACTCGCTCAAAACCCTCAACATTATCCCGGTTACATCCAGCTAAGAAGAAAGGAGACGATAGAATTTTAGTTAGAATTTTAGATAGAATTTTAGTGACGATCGGCCCACCAAAAATAAGATCTGGTAATGGCAGGATACTTTAGCTTAAGATAAGATTAAGATTTGATAGTTATTTTGAATTTCTAGGAAAGATTCAATAAAGGAAAATGAATAGAAAGGAAAAAAAAACATTTTACAATTCACCGAAGATTCTGGTTTTAATATTGGAATGCAAAAGATTGATTTAAGCCATATGTTCTTAATTCCAAAAGAAAATGTAACACTCAAAAGGAAGCGTTTAAAGTATAAAACATATTTTCACCGATTGCGTTTTACAACACCTTCTGGTATCTCCCACTCAAATTTAGCGGTTTTCCGAAATTCAATTTCGTTCCTCAGCAACCCAAATTTTTAGCCTTTCCATTATCTCATAATTCACGTAAAATTTGAAAATATCGGGTAGTTAACTCCACCCGCTCTGTTACCTCCCTTATAAGTGACCGATTTAACCAATGAATTTATTCACATTTGGTGCACATTCAGCGTTTGGTATGTTAGTGTCTTAGAGTGAAAACGAAGCTCATTGCCACGGCTGCTCTGATACCTCCCATACTAATTTAAGAATATTTCGAAACTCAATCATTCCTCTGTGATTTCTAACTAATACGCAGTGCTTACCTAAATTTTTGTCAATTATGTTGCCTTTTAATTCTCTATAAAACTGGGGAAAGTCGATCAAGTATTCGTGCCCCTTCTGATGCCTCCCATACAAATGACTGATTTAACCAACATATATTTACTTCCACGTCTTTTCACCAATTGTTCCAAACTTTGCCAAATTTGGCACATATATTGTGTTTAGTAAACTCAATTCTGAAAACAAAAATGGGCAATACTGATTCTGGTGTACGAATCAATACATACAAATCGACCATAATTAAGTTCTAGTCAATTATATTTTATAATGCTGAGTAAAATATGAAAAAGTTGACCGAATAGCCACGTCCTCTCTGGTATATCCCATACAAGTGACCTTATTTAACTTATATACGAGGTGTGTTTTTGTTCAAATAATCTCTCACAAGCAAAGATGAGTGAGCGGGTGCATTATCATGATGCAAAACCCATGATTTTTTTTTCCACGGTTCCGGGCGTTTTTTTCGTATTGCTTCACGCAAACGGCGCACTGCTTCAAGGCGCATACTCCATATTTACCGTACGATCTTGTGGTAAGAAATCCTGATGCAC
The DNA here is from genome assembly GCA_019455685.1 of Philornis downsi. Classification (NCBI taxonomy): domain Eukaryota; kingdom Metazoa; phylum Arthropoda; class Insecta; order Diptera; family Muscidae; genus Philornis; species Philornis downsi. The sequence continues at coordinate 478,998 of JAHXMU010000131.1, read as the reverse complement.
TACGCTATGGCAATCGAAGGAAACAGTGACCAAAACCTTGACATTTGATCGAACTTGGCGTGCTTTTTTGTCTTGTATCTCCTGAACTCTTTCATTGGGACGACAGGGCTTTGGTTTCGATGTCATAAGCATATACCACCCATGATTCGTTACCTGTTATGACCCTTTTAAGCAAATCTGGATCATCGTTGACGTCACTCAACAATTCCTGAGCGATGCTCATGCGACGTTGTTTTTGGTCAAAATCTAGAAATTTTGGAACGAACTTCGCTGCAACACACTTCATGCCCAAAATTTTCCGAAAAGATTGCATGTAATGAGCCTACCGATATGCGGACATCTTCAGCAACTTCTCTACTTGTGATTCGATGGTACTTCATAACAATATTCTTCACATTCTCAACATTTTCATCGGTTGTTGATGTGCTGGGGCGTCAAGAGCGAGCGTCACATTCATCTTATTTTTTGAACACACCTCGTATTCCTTAATTTGTATCTTTTATGATAGCCCATATTTAGTATAACTGAGCTCATATCAGATTTTTGGTGTTGCAAAGGAGATTAGACTGCAGTGCCATTCCCCGTTGGGATACCACACTTTAGAAAATTAAAATTTCGCTTTCCTTTGTTGTGCTTTATTTGAGAGTATTTTTATACCTTCACCCGACAGAATGAGGGTATCGCTTATTATATTATTTATTTTTATTTTTTTGTAGTTCCCCTTCCAGCACTACAAAAAATTCCGCAGCAACGAAAAAGGACTTTGACTAAAGATATGTATAAGTCACTTCACCTGTCCAAAATGTCGGTATTGGTTTTCAATAAACACCAATAACCAAGTCAATAATTAAAACGGTATTATTTTCATAAGTATGTGGACTTTTAATAAACGAACAAAATACGTTCAAATATCAAATAGTTTAATTTTTTACAGACTTAAGTTTGTCTTTGTTTAAAATTACATTTTCTTACTGAACCACTTTTACCACTTGCGATTCATAGGAAGAGTAAATAATTAATAGGGTTAAAAAACGCCTTATATAATACATCAGCTTATCTTATTTTTTTCCAGCGAAATTTCGTCCTTTTTTACAATTCTGAACTAAGGATATTTTTGAAAAAAAAAATAATTTAAAATTAATAATGTATAGGCAAGTTATTTCACACTGGACCAATTTTCTCTAAAATGTTTACATTTGCAAGCCATAATATTATGCGATAGAGACGGCAATTTTGAGTACTTTTTCATTAATTTCACCTTTTATTTATTAACTGGAACCAACATATAGCGGGCGACAGGTGGTTTACACGGTAATGGCATATCCCCAATCTTATAGATTCTAAATTGTGAACATGGTTATTCAAAAATATTCAAAAATACAACTTTTCACTGTTAAAATAACCAAAATCGACATATTGTGGATAAGAAGAAATCATTTTTGTCACGTCCCCTAGGCTGTTTATCCATGGCACTGTACCTCACAAGAGTTACGAGAAGGACGACCTGGTCCTGCTTGAGAAATGGTTACTTCTTTGATCTTTCCAAAATTGTTATCATTCACTTGTTAAATGGGAATAAAGTATGTCGGTAATCTTATTTGTATTAAATTGCAAGTGGCCGATCAAATTCTATCGATCGGTCAATCACAACTATGACCATTTCGTGATTTTAATTACCGAATAAATGGTAAAATTTGTTAAACAATCAAGAAATTTTTTTATTTTCCAACAGCTGAGTTCAATATATTTACACAAAAGTTGTTGACTAATCAACACATTGCGCCAAAATACAGTATATTGGTGAGCAACTAAGTTCCCGCTGTTTACCAATAGATGACGCCAACTGTAGTCGATTCTGCCATAACCTAAACGTCAGGAGCCAAGCTTAGGCATATGGTAAACATAACCCTTCAATACAATAGTAATTTTCTTTTGACGTCATATTCTTTTTGTTGTGTGAGTATGTATGATTTTGTGCGAAATAGTCGTCACATGCGGAAAGTATTGATTTTCTTCTTTTAATCAAAGAAAACGGCAGCAGAAGCTCATCGAGAGCTTCAAAACGTTTACGGAGATGCTGCTTTAAGTGAACCAACTTGTCAAGATTGGTTCCGTCGCTTTAAAGACGGTGATTTGATGCTGACGACCGTTCGCCTGAAGGAAGATGAAAAACCTTCGAAGACACTGAATTGACGGGATTGCTTGATGGCTATCGCTGTCAAACGCAGGTAGAGCTCGAGTCAGTATTAGGAGTTACCCGCCAAGCCATTTCCAAGCGTTTATGCGTTGGAAATGATTTAAAAGCAAGGAACTTAGGTTTCTTATGAGTTGAAGCCAATGGATGTTGAGCGACGTTTTTTCGCCTGTGAACAACTGCTACAGCGACAAAAAACGGAGGAATTTACTTCATCGTATTGTAACGGGCGATGAAAAATGGATTCATTACAGAAAAGAAAGTGATTGGGGCTGCCCGGTCATACTTCTACGTCGTCGCCTCGACCGAATATTCATGCTGCGAAGGTTATGCTCTGTATTTGGTGGGGCCAGGTCGGTGCTATTTATTACGAGCTATTGTGATCGAGCGACACCATCACTAGGGATCGGTATCGATTTCAATTAATGCGATAGAGCCGAGCTCTGCGCGAGAAGCGCCTACAATACGCGGAGAGGCATGAAAAAGTAATATTTCAGCATGACAACGCTCGACTTTACGTGGTCAAGCCCGTTAAAACCTGGTTGGAAACGCTGAAATGGGAAGTCTTACCCCATCCGGCATATTCTCCAGATATTGCGCCCTCCGATTATCACTTGCTTCGTTCGATGGCAGACGGTCTGGCTCACCAGCAGTTCCACTCATATGGCGACATCAAGGATTATCACTTGTTTCGTTCGATGGCACACGGTCTGGCTCACCAGCTGTTCCACTCATATGGCGACATCAAGGAATGGCTAGATTCGTGGATAGCCTCAAAATATGGACAGTTTTACCGTGACGGAATTCGAGCTTTGCGAGAAAAATGGGAAAAAGAAATGGCTAGCGATGGGCAATGCTTTCAATGAATCATTTGTAAACATGTTTTCATAATAAAGTTCCATTTTTATATACAAAAAAAAAAAAACAACAGCGAGAACTTAGTTGCGCACCTAATAATTATTCCCAGTCTTGAATAACGTACCAACTTATCGACTTATAAAGGGGTATATCAATACTGTCATCTTTTTGTGCATAATATATTTGTTCTGGTGGTTTAACTTGGAAATTCGTATATTCTAGTACGTTTTTCATTGGACTGCATAAAATTCGAGTGGTGTCTTGAGATAATATATAATCTGGAACGAATCTTTCAGTCCTTCTTGATTTCCATCATATATTGTTTGCAATTGATCCATTAATGATAGAATAATTTAAAACGTACCTTAAAATTCTTATTCTGGTAGAGGTGGGTAGGTTCAATCTTTGTACGAGTATGGCTAACTTTTTCCAGCTACAAGTGCACTTTATGAGCTTTCAGATGATTATCCGGTTTAAAAGTCTCTCATCCTCATAGTTAGTACAAGTTCAAAATTGGGCCCATTTGGTAATACCTGTCCATACAAGGATTGAACGTATCACTAGAAAAATGGGAATTTTTAAACTTTTTTTTTAAATTTTACCATTTTAAATAAAAGCAATACGCACTGGTATTGTCCATATTCCAGAAAAAGTCATCTCTACGCGTAGACTTCTTTAAAGTAAGTGGTATTTTATATAACCTAAAAACAGCCATCTCAACTCATATACTTTAAGGAAGCTAGCTAATTTTTAGGTTGCTGCAAAAAATTCTAAAAAAGAAACAAATATTTTCTACCAGAAATTCAAGATAAATCGATATGTAATATATGCTGTACATATGAAAAGACTTCGCCTTCGCCTCTTACACGTATATTTATCTGTCGAGTGCCTAGAAATAATTCTACGCCAGTGATTACAAACGAGCGAAGTCTGTGCATTAGGAAAAAAAAACTTTTACAAGTATTTTTGTTTCAAGAACTTTTTGTTAATTATTGAAAAACTAAATGTAGCAGTATTTTGCAGAAACCACATCAACTGTGGGCGAAGTTACTGAAAATACAAAAAACAAGAATTTTCACTGAAAAATCTGGCGCGATTAATATACGAGGTGTGTTCAAAAAAAAGGTGAATTTTCAAATTTCGCGGGCTACGTACATTTGGCTTTCGATTATTATTTTTTTTTTATGTTGCTACACTCGTCTCGAAGATATATTTTATATGGTTTATATGGTTTCATCCATATAACATGTTTAGTTTGCTTGTGAGAGACATAAATAAGGCAAGTGTTTTGCGAGTTTGGCAATTTTCTGCTATCAAAAAAATGGATCAAAGAAGTTGCATCAAATTTTGTGTAAAAAATGGAATTAAGTGCTCAAAAACATTTGAAATGTTGACTGTGGCACACGGTTAGCGTACTCTGAGTCAAAAGAAAATGTTTACAGGTGGCACAAGCTTTTCACAGAAGGTCGAGAATATGTGAACAACAACGCTCGTTCTGGACTCCCCAGTCCATCAACAACCAATGAAAATGTTGAGAACGTGAAGGAAATTGTTATGGAGAATCGTCGAATCACAATGAGAAAAGTTGCTGAGGATATCGGCATATCGGTTGGCTCATGCCATGCAATCTTGTCGGAAATTTATGACATGAAGCGTGTGGCAGCTAAGTTCGTTCCAAAATTGCTTAATTTTGACCAAAAACAACGTCGCATGAGCATCGCTTAGGAATTGTTGAATGACGTCAACGATGATCCAGATATGCTTAAAAGGGTCATAACTGGTGACGAATTATGGGTATATGGTTATGATGTCGAAACCAATGCCCAATCGTCTCAATGGAAGAGTCCAGGAGAAACAAGGCCAAAAAAAAAAACACGCCAAGTTCGATTAAATGTCAAGGTTTTGCCCACTATTTTCTTCGATTACCATGGAGTAGTGCATCAGAAGTTTCTATCAAAAGGTCGTTCAGTAAATAAGGAGTATTACCTTGAAATATGCGCCGTTTACGTTTAGCAATACGAAAAAAACGCTCGAAATTGTGGGAAGAAAATTCATGGTTTTTGTATCATGATAATGCACCTGCTCACTCATCTTTGCTTGTGAGAGATTATTTGGCCAAAAACAACACCGTTAGCATTAGCCTCAGCCGCCGTATTCATTAGATTTAGCTCCCTGCGACATTTTCCTGTTCCCAAGATTGAAGAGACCCATGAAAGGACGGCGTTTTGCGACGATTGAGGAGATAAAAACCGAATCGCTGAGAGATCTCAAGGACATACCAAAAAGTGCATATCAGAACCGCTTCGAGGATTAGAAAAAACGCTGGCACAAGTGTATTATAGCTGAAGGGGACTACTTTGAAGGAGATAAAATAGAAATTGATGAAAAAAATATACATTTTTTGAGAAAAATTAAAATTCATCTTATTTTTTGAACACACTTCATATATCATATGAGTAGAACATGCTTTCGACACGCTCACATATCAGACGATGAGTCAGTATATTGTCCATGTCCAGTGGACCAGAATCCATGGTAATGAATGATGATATATTCATTACTGCTTGAAAAATTGCAGTGAGGTTTGCTTTAATTATCGTTCAAAAATTTTATATTTTTCTAGATTTGCTCAGTAAACTCTCTGCTTGCAATAACTATAGAAGGAAAAAATCAGGTGCAGTAGGATCAGGAAGCTTTATAGACTGGAAAATGGAGTTTCTAGAAATCAGTTTATTTTTGTTAAAATTCTGCCATATCAACCCTGCTTTTTTAACAACTTATCCCATCTTATTCAAACCACACAGAGATTAGAAAGTCATTCTCTTTCGACGTAGTTCTGAAAAGAAATTGTCCTTCAAGAGCTTTACGTAACGTCCTTGTTTACAATATTTATCAGCCACACTACAGGATTGGCTTATAGAAATCCTATAATGATTTTGCTAAAGTTCTCCAAATTCCATGCCAGATCTCCAATCACAGTGGCATTGAGTAGGGTGCCATAAAATTATAACCAAAGTTATGGTTTTACTTGATCGCATGAGATAGCGTTTTATTTAAATGAGTTTCAATAAATAGTTTTTAAAACACTGGTGAATGTTTGGTGCTGGTGACGTATTTAATAATGTCAACTTAATTTATATGAGACCGAAACGAAATTTAAACTGAAACGAAAATGACAACAAAACAAAATCAGCATTAAGGCAAACAAACAGAAAAGACAGAGAAGAAAAGCACGCAAATATGCACAAAACTCATACAATCTTCACTCCTTAATAAATATAAAGTTTGCCACTGGATACTAGACTGGTGCTGCTACTTACTAAACAGACAGGTAGATACACCTAGTAAATGGAGTGGTGATGGGTTCAATGCTGGTGCTGCTATTGCTGGTATGGATATCAATGCACACTGCGGTGAGTGACCATCTAAAGACCAAGAGACCAATATCGTTTTTAAATATATCAATTTATAAACATCGCAACACACACGTTGTAAAATCAACACAAAAATGCGAGCACTATATTATGTGACAGTCAGACGGTTGATTAGACACGCAGACGAATGGACTGAAATGAACCAAAAAAAGAAAAAAAAATGAAAACATCCAAACACCAAACGAAAAGCGAAAAACACCAGACCCAAACGAAATAAAAATTAATGTTAAAAACTTAATAAATATGCGTTGATTTGACTTGATTATTTCGCTATGGCTTTGAGCGTGTGTGAGCTGTTGTTGTTGGTGCTGTTGTTGTTTCTACACTCCACTCCGGTGGTGGCGGTCGGAGTCGTTTAATATTTATGGGATTTCGCTTAAAATGAAATAGATCATTTTCGATATGTGAACGGATTCACGTATATGAAATGACTTCATTTTTCCAATTTGTCTTGTTTTATTTTTGATCAAATTAGCATAAACAACAATAGCTCGACAATTGCAGAAGTTTGTCGATTTGCATTTCTGTCGATGTTAACTCAATCACGCACGCAATGTTGCCGAACATCGATACAACTCAGTTTGTGTATGTTGGACGATTCTCACCGTAGTTGTAAATATGATCGTGAATAACTAGTTATGAGGCGATAATCCTTATTATAGAACATCTTGTAAAGTGTTTTCCGATGAATTAACTTATGCTATTGCAAAGAATATAGTACAAAGATATCAATTATAAATCTGATCTCTTTTTGCGTCATGCTCAAATAATATTCCTTGTCTGGCGGAAGAAAGTCATAATGCGCAATAACATAACAATCAAAGAAATCTATTAGCATAACTTCTATTTTTGGCCGACCTTGCTTCATCTTTAGCTTGATTTATTCGACTCGTTATTTGTTTCTGGATCATAAGCACAGTTCCAAGTCTCTCCACTTGTAACCCACATCGTCTCTTCACAAATTTTAACACGATGGTCTAAGTTTTAAAATATTTTTTAAAACGAATTTGATTGATCGGTATGAAATCATAATAGATAATCAATGGATTTTGAGTAGAAACCTCGAATTCTTTGGACGTGATTTTCACAGATATACGCTGATTGTCGGCCAGGGCACTCCGAATGTTTCTACAATATAAAAATGCATCCTGTAAAATCAGATGTTTCTCCATCCAGTAAAAACAGATGAAATCACTATTTGCGTCCTACAAAACCAAGCGTAGGTCAAACATTAATGATATTTATGATGTGCAATTCGGCCCAGATGTCTGTCACAACACTAAGATCTTTAATTAAATTTTTATATTATTATAAAGGATTATTCCATTCAGTGGTTTTAGAACCGCCGGTCTGGCAAGGCTGTCAGCTGTTAAAAAACTGTCATCTGTCATAGAAAGGTTTGCTATTTACGAATATGGATCGTTTAACAGCCAAATAACGTTTCAAAATATTTAAAATTTAATACAAAATTCAAACGTGAGTACTTTTCGTTCATTACGGAGTGATTATGGTCGTCATAATTGACCTACTGTGCAAGGAATTGGAAAGACTATAAAGAAATTTAAAGAGACTGGAAGCACTGCAGATGTGGTTAGGCCTGGGCATCACCGTAATGGACGCACTTTCAAAAATATTGCTTCTGTTAATGAAAGTGTGGCGGATAATCCGAATTTGTCATTTCCACGGCGTTCTCAGCGATTGGGTCTATATTACAGCTCATTATGGCGTATTTTGCATTTGGATTTGCACCTCTATCCATATAGAGTTCAACCCACGCAACAATTGAAGCCGGCTGACCATTCACAACGCCGTAGATATGCTGATTGCATACTAAGGCAACAGGCTTTTAATGCTTATTTTTCGAACAAAATTTTCGCCAGCAATGAAGCTCATTTCTCACTGGGTATTTTACGTCAATAAGCAAAATTGCTGGAGTGGGATTTGGAGAACCAGAAGTTATTATGAAAAAGCCATTGCATCCGAAATAAGTTTCTGTATGGTGCGCATTATTGTCTGGAGAAATCGTTACCGCCAATTTAGAGAGCTATGGCCGTATGATAATCTACTCTTCTTAATCTGCAATTGCAGATAACACAACCCATTTTGCCTTTATTACATGAGAAGTTTCCAGAAAGCTTCAAGTTTTAGCAACATCAATTGGTCACCAAGATTATGCGATATGACGTCGTTGAACTTTTTTTGTGGGGCTACGTCAAAGACCGTGTTTGGGGGATAATCCCCAAACGTTGGAGCATTTGAAAACCAACATTCGTCAAGTTATCGCCGAGATACCGCCCGAAATGTGTTAAAAAGTGATTCACTGCTGCAACCATTCTCGAGGCGGCCATTTAGATAGCATCGTTATTCGTACATAATAGCAAGTTCTAAACATTATAAAGAAATAAAAGTTTTATTGCCTTATGTTCATATTATCAGAAATTCCAAACGCTGCGATCTTCTGCAATATAGCTCCAATTCGTGAAACTAAGTTTCGAGAAACGAGTGTACCAACATAAACAAAAAAATCGAAAGCAGAATATACCTATACATAGTCCGCGAAATTTAAAAATTCGACTTATTCTTTGAGTACACCTCTTCTGCGTAGCGGATTTTTATACCCGAGTACGGGTTTTCTCTAATTACGAAGTTGGTTACCACAATGTGTTCGAGTCGTTAGGATTGTCCTATTAGAAAGCTTTAGAATTTTGCACCACAATGACGCACTATCTCACAAGACTATCATTGTGAACGAATTTCTAAAGAAAAAACTGGAAAATGTTACTGAACAACAACCGCTTTCGTCTGCTATGATTTCGGCTAGCTTTTTTCTCTTTCCAAATCTCAAATTATCAATTTTAGCACCCGTTTTCGGCCAACAGAAGGCATATAAAAGAATTTGCGCCGAGAATTCGTTTGAAAAATATTTTGATTATGGGATTATTCGTTGGCATAGGTGCACTATTTCGGAACAAACCTTTTTTGGAGGCTCTGCAATAAATTTGAATGAAAAATAAATGTTTTGTATTTTGTTGACCAATTTGCGTTACTTTTTTGACATAACGTGTGGGTGGGATTAATTTGAAAATCACGACTGGATAAAGCAGACTCGAAAAGAGCATACAAATCATCTGATTTATCTTATGTAATCCTGAGTTCATACATTATATTTTATTCAATTCCACTATACCCAATATAATTTAGGAAGTTTCTAGCATTCAGGGGCTTTACCTGAATTTAATAACTTTGCGATTGAAATACCTTTCATGAATTCAAGTTCCTTTACAGATTTTTCCGCATGTGCGGCTAGTTTTCCATACGTAACCTATTTCTCACAGGTTAATCATTTCTCGGTAATAATATGTTCATTATAACTTAAATTTTCTCTCATTATTGTGTTGCACTGTAATTATTAACAAATAACAAGCATAGTTCTCAAAATATATTTTATTTCTGTCCAAAATATCTTTCTATAACCTGACCAGATATAGGTCTATCGGGTGCTTCAAAGAACTTCGACACCGAACTTTTTGTAGGAAACAAAATATAATTGTGTTTTATACCGTATCCTTTATATCTGTGACATTAACAAATTTAACCTTTAGTCTATAAATGACCACTGTATTTTTCTCCCCAAAACAAATCGACCATGGCATAACATTCGCACTCTCATTTCTCATGACATCACCAATAGTCAATCTAACAACGCCCCTTTTTATTCAAATCTTGTGACTACAAGTCTATGGCAACGGCCACAGATTGATATTCTGGGCATTAAGGGCTCCTTTTTTATACCAGCAACCTCTTTTTGAGCTGCCGCACAAAGGCAAACGGCAAACGGAGAAGTGAAACGAGAGAAAAATACTAAAAAATCGTGACTAATTACAGAAATTAAAACGCTGTAATTTAATTATGTATCAAAGATTTGTTATCGCATGTGGTGGCGTCAGCAGTATTGTTCGATTCGCTTGTATCGCCGCAGCATTTGCAAATGAAACCGAATTTACAAAAATACAAAATATAGCATGGCCAAAAGGAAAAACACTGGAAAATTCACTGTGACTTCTCTTCACCCCCACAGCACAGAATGAAATAAATCAAAAAAGTGCTCAGCCTGGAATCAAATGAACCCGGGAAAAACAACCTTTTGCATACAGAAGATCAATAAACAAAACGGAAGACAACAAATCCCCAAATGGAAGATAGCAAACAGCCAGCTAGCATCCAACAATCAAGTACATAGAAGGGGGGGGCATTCGAGAAAACGTAGACAAATAAACAAGGAGACATCGAGAGAATCCACCAATGCTCAGATAAAAGTACATTCCTACATACAACTGAGTTTTTTTTCCTGCGAGGTGGTGAGACAAAAATCGCGCCTTCTTTACCCACTAACTAGTGGGATTGTGGCATCACAATACACATAGATAGATGTATGCATATGCCAAATGTAGTATTTTTCCGTACATCCTCATCATTACTCCTTCTTCCTTGTCAGGGGAGGAGATTTACGTATTCATATGTACTCGTAGTTAGTGGGGTCTCAGTCGGGCAGTGGTCGTTGTCTAAATTATTTGTACATAAATTATACTTTGATATTTACAATTTGGCATTAGACCACATTCATTACCAATTCATATCAGTAGTTTGTACACAGGGATGTCCAAACCTGCAAATTGCATGAGCAAGTGACCAATGGCTTTTAAATCGATTGTGGGACTTGCATTTCAAGTCGATTCATAAGCCTAAACTTGGCATGTCTTTTTGGAAATCTGCTTCTATAGGCATGTCGCAGGCAGCGGCTAATGTGAGCAAAGAAAATCTCTGATAAATGGACTCGCCATAAATCATACTCTGTCTCCGACAAACCTTATAAAGATTCAGATAAATTAACAACATCTTATTAGAGAATCGGCTGTTGTCTTCGCTTTCATAATCATCATAGATACGAAATGGGTAGGGAAAGGATTCCGCAAGCTTAGTGCGGACAGAAGCATAGATAGAGCACCAAATGTTGACTGGATCTCGGTGTCCAGTACACATACGGACATCCATCGCAGATACAAATCAGGAATTATAAACTAGGATGTTGGTACGTTCAAGACGAAATACATTTTTTTACTTGGTATGAAACGATTTTATGGACAAATCAACTTGGAGTCCAGAAGACCGATCAAACAAAAACTTCCTGTTAAATGAAATTGATTCGACACTGCCTTGTTATGAATACAAATTGCATATGTCAATCTCCATCCCAAGAGTTTTAAAAAGACAAACTCCGTTTCTGACTCCAATATTATCTCCTTTAAATCTTAAAATACAAAATACAAATACAAGAATTTTGAAAAGACAAACTCCGTTTTCGACTCCAGTATTATCTCCTTTAAATATTAAAATACAATTATGGATCGAGAACTTGAATCACTGAACTAGAACACCGAACTAGAACATTTGTATATGTATACTTTCACCAGAAAAAATGAAGGCATATGTTAATACATTTGATACGATCAAAACTGTAGCAGCCAAAAGAAAGCGTCTAAAGTATTAAGTGTCTATTTACCAGTCACGTTTTATGACCATCTAAGTCGGTAGAGCGATATTCGTCTGGCAAGTACATAAAACTTGACACAGACTAATATTTTCCCAGAAAAAGTAGGGTCTGAGAATGAAAATGGGCAGCATAGTCACTCCCCTTCTAAAGGGTGTCCAAACAAGAACGCAAGATTTAAATTTGGCGCCATTCGAAGTGTCATTGTTTGACATTTGAACAATTGTTATTGTTTGCTAGTAGAAGATACGAGGTTAGTAAAAATGGAGAGCTACACGAATGAACAACGCATTCTCATTGTGAAATTGTTTTACCAAAATGGTGAAAGTTTTGCGGCTACAGTTCGCAAATCGCGATCAATTTGGGGTCACAATAATGCTCCAAAAGAGTTAACTGTAAAGAGATTAATGGATAAATTTTCTCAAAACTGGGTCTGTTAGTGATGTAAAGACAACAACGCGCCTTCGACCAGTTCGATCGACCGCAAATGTCGCAGCTGTACGTGATGATGTCGCTCAAACTCCATCCACCTCAATTCGACACCGAGCTCAGCAAATTGGTGTCTCCAAATCCACTATGAAGCGAATTTTGACGAAAGATTTGCATCTTCATGCATACAAAGTTCAATTGACTCAGGGACTGAAGCCAGCTGACCATGGACAGCGAAGGGGGTTCGTTAATTGGGTATTGGAGAGACAACATGAAAATACCGATTTTGCCGATAAAATCATCTTCAGTGACGAGGCCCATTTCCATCTTGATGGCTTCGTCAATAGGTAGAATTGTTGCATTTGGGGTGAGGAAAATCCTCGAGTGATTCACGAGAAGCAAATGCATGTTCAACGTGTCACTGTGTGGTGTGGATTTTGGGCTGGAGGAATCATTGGACCTTTTTTTTATGAAAATGAGGTATGTCAAGCGCAAACAAACAATGGTATTCGGTATCGTGAAATGATAACCAGTTTTTTCGAGCCTAGAATTGAAGAAATGAATGTGAAGGGCATGTGGTTTCAACAAGACGGCGCCACATGTCATACAGCCAAAGAAAGAATTCAATTGCTGCATCAGTCATATATATCTTGCTTTCTTGTTGGGACACCCTACATGAAATAAATTGCAAAGGATAATTTAGATCATTGAACAGGAAATATTTACATGTGTTTCAATGGAGCTTGTTTCAAAAAGGACTGAAAGGGCAAATAAGAGTATATTTGTCCTTTGCAATTTATTTTAGACTGTGGCTTCCACCATATAATTATAGAATATCCTGACAAGTAAAACCGAATCCGAAACGAATTATCTGTGATTGTGTCAAAGCCATGATCATAAAAAAATAAATTTAACCTTTTTCTTAGAAAAAACCGAGTATCAGTTAGACGGCAGGCTTTTTGTATATCAGTTTGGGGTTATAATGAACTATGTACGAGTGTATCAAATTCTTTTCGAAGTTTTGGTAACTTTGCAACAACAATTTAGCAAACATTTGTAACGATTTTTTAAACACTCAAGTGGTCATAGCTCGGAAGTATTGTAAAATACGAAATTTGTGTCAAGGAGTTGATTTCACATACCTCTACCTAATTGCGAATTGCTCTAGAAGTTATTCTTTTGTTAACATCACCTGTGAAGTTTGCTAACAGAAGTTAGCACTTCCCAGCATTTCAGATCTATAGCAATTCCATCGTTAATGATTGTCATCAATGGAAATGTTCAAATGATTTTCTTTGTAATTATCTGTAGAAGCGTCCATATATTTTTATAAAACACATTCATGTACAAACATATGATGTCTTTATGCGTTCATATACAAAATAAATTTTGAGTAAACGAGTTCATACATTTTTACACACATGTCCGAGTACGCCTATGTATTTGGTTACAAATACATCTGAACATACGATATCCAAATAATTGTACTTATAGATGGTGGTGTTGGAAATATTCAACTCAATTAGTTCGAAATATGGCGAATGCAATCGTTATTACTACTTCGTTCTGTTCTCGTAGTAATAACTGGTAACTCTGCATACGACCAACCCCACTCAAATGTATTCTGCGTTCTACTCGTACACAGGCGCATGCGCAGTGACACTAAGTCAGTGAGTGACTTGATTTGAATTGAAATTTCCATATTTAGTTTAATTTCACATATCAAAATTGCAAATTACGGCCGGTATGTGTGTTGACCACATTTTTTAATGTATCGTACTAGTAAGTACAACGGGCTTAGACGGACACACATACAAGTGCAAACACACACACACATACATACACACACACGGTGTGAAATAGTCGACTTGATGTTGTTGCAGTTTTCAGTTTTAAATAGTTTGCATTATAGTTGTTGCTGTTGCTGTTGCCAACAAGTGTCATAATTTGAAACATTTTAAAAGGAAATTTATGTTAACAACATTTTTGTTTCGTTGTTAACTTTTTTTTTTTCTTTTTTGCACATTTTGTTCCATTTTTATCAAACGGCATTCATGAGTCTCGCTCGGTACGGTTTCGTCGCTTAAGTTTTAAATTGTTAATTAGATTTATAGTTTGTAGCGAATTGTATATTTTCTCAGTTTTTTGTTTTGTTTTGTTTTTTAATAAATGTTGTAATATTTTTATCTGCCAAATACAAAATTCTTCATTTTGCTTACCTGCCATACGTAAGTGCATGAAATAAAACGCAACTTTGTTTTTGTTTTATGGTGACGTTCAACTATATTTGCTACATTTGGTTTGCGGACAAGTTTTAAAACTTTTTCGAGGAGAATTTCCTTGCGCATTTGAGCACACTATAGGGGATAGAGGTGGCAAGTTAAATCACAATTATGATGGCGGTATTTTATAACGCCAAGATGTCGAGGTTATTACACCGCACTCAGAAATTATCATAAAATTTGAGTTGCACTGCAAGAAATACTTCTTTTTATATATTCATCGAACGTCTTTACGGATATAGCGTTCAATGTTGACTTTCAGCTCCAAATTATTTGCATAGAGGCGACATGTTGTACTACTCTGAAGGCAGGTGAATTTGTAGCCAATTCTTAAGAGACAAATTTCTCATTCAATTATTCTTTTAATGAGCAGTTCGTTTTGAAGGCAATCTTAAAACTAAACGTATTTAAGTAATAGAGCGGTCAATTATTAGGCTCTTTGTAAAAATAGAATTCCCAATTGATTATTCCCAGAACCCACTTTTGCAAAATCTTAGATATAAATCCTAAATTTATCATCTCCACTGCAATTGAGACGTTTACATGGAAAGTCCTCAATTGTAATGAGATTGAATGCTTTAGAGCAATCTTTATGTCGAATGATCTATAAGAGAATTTGTTTGATTTGCTCAAGTCAGTTTTGTCTCTCACACAGTCTATTCTCAAACTTTAAATGGGTAAAAATCTCACCTCTCTTGATACTAGTAAGCAGAACTGGCGCTGTAGAATGAATCAAACTTAATATTACGGTGCCCAAAATTTATCGTGCGTGCCAGGCAAACTTGAATTTATATTCTTTTTAAACCAGATATGATCTGTCTGTTGGTAATTGCGATTGTGCAATTTAAATGATATACAACTTTCTAACGAAAGTCTGGGACTTCACGTAATATTTGACTTTTTCAAAATTGTTTTATATAAGAACTTAATGTTACCAAATAACATATTCCATATTATCAGCGATATTACTACCCTGTAGGAAGGCTGGGGTCAAGTGCCCCAAGTCACCACTTTTGTCGACAATTTTGGTGGCATTGTCAAAGGAGCGTCTACAGTT
Organism: Philornis downsi; assembly: GCA_019455685.1. Classification (NCBI taxonomy): domain Eukaryota; kingdom Metazoa; phylum Arthropoda; class Insecta; order Diptera; family Muscidae; genus Philornis; species Philornis downsi. Next base: position 463,196 of record JAHXMU010000131.1, on the reverse strand, counting down.
CGTACTCTGATGAATAGACAAATTTTTTACAGCTGTAAAGTTGTGCTTCCTCTTATTTCGTATTGTTCATTTTGTTCAAACGTGGCCGCGCGCAAAATCAAAGTGTTTTATAAAAAAAATATATAAAAGTAAATATAAAAAGAAATTTAACGTGTACCTTTAAAAATATATAACATGAGCAACAGAAATTACAAACGATTTGTGAAAAACAAGCAAGTTTATACAAAAAAGTTAGTGGGAAAGACACAGTTTATAATAAAAGTGAAAACTTGAATGATTTACAGACGCCTGCTGATGATTTTGAAGACCATTGTGACAATTTGTGTATCCCTCCTAAATTGAATTTAGGACAAAAATTAAAAAAAATGGTATATTGAGACAGGACCTACCAGAAAACGTTTGGAGAAACAGCTGGCAATATTACGGGAGGAAGGCCTGGAGGTTCCGCTTTCAACAGCAGCATTGTTGGGGAAAAAGGATGAAGTTGCAATAACAAAAGATTTTCCCGGAACTTATTGCAACATATGTAGGAATAAAATCTCAGTTAACAAAACTTGGAGAAGTTTTAAAAACTATGACATATATGTTGAAGCACGGCGTTTGTTAGATCCTGATATTTTTCTACAAGAGTCCCTCAATTAGACATTTTCAAAACAAATCTGGTTTTAGGTTACAAAGAAAAAATTTTAATGACTTTTATTTTTATGCTTACCCTTTGATAGTAATTTTATAATAATTCCAATTCTACACAGTTGCCTTCCACTAAAATGTCAAACGACCATGCACAACATTCCAAAGCAAAATTAAAGTATTTTCCCACACAAGGTAAGTTTCACCATTTTAAAGTTAAATGATGCATTGATCACATGATTATATCCTTTTTTTAAGATAATCGAAAGTGATATAGGTGTGAAGAATTGTCGAAACAACTTTTTTGAAAATGCGTGTTGTATAGAGAAAGAAAATTAATGCTATAATGACTACTCTGTAATGAGCACAACCTATATAGGGTGATTTTTTAAAATTTAAGTTTTTCAGGTTGGCTGCACTTGTAGGTAATGGCGTCCAAACGTCATCTGTCAAAGTGAAAAGCGTACAGTATACTCTGCCATTTCATTATGGAAAGACTAACAAACGAATACCGATTGCAAATCGTTGAAATTTATTATCAAAATTCGTGCTCTGCGACAAATGTGCATCATTTGGTACGACCATTTTATGGTCGTCATAATCGACCTGCTGAATCAACAATTCGTGCTGTTTTCTCCAAATTTCGCACCAAAATTTACTTTGTTGGACATAAAACCATCGACTCGCATGCGTAAAGTGCGTACCGAAGAAAATATTGCAGCCATAGCGACCAGTGTTAATGAGCGTTGGGCATGTGTTACTCAACCGCAAGGAAAATTTTACACACACAAAATTTGAAAGTCTATAAAATTCAATTCACGCAAGAATTGAAGCCGAATGACCTACCACAACGTCTAATTTTTGGTGAATGGGCCTTACAAAAGTTCAATGAAAATCCGCTATTTTTGGTGAGCAGCTTATCTCTCGATTTGCCCCTGTGTGATCTTGTGATTTAACGCCTCTTGTGGGGTTATGTCAAGTCGTTAGTCTATGAGGACAAGCTGAACGCTATTGAAGCCTTACAGGATAACAAAACACGCGTTATTCGTGAAATACAGGCCGAAGTGCTCGAAAAAGTGACGAAAAATTTTACCTTACGAATGGGCATTTTGAGACGGAGACAACATTTACATGAAATTATCTTTAAAAATTAAATGGCACAGACCAATTTATCGGTTCCAATAAAAAATTTAATATACGAGATGATGCAAATTTGAGTGCTTTATTCGATTTAAAAAAAAACTACGATTAAAAAATCACGCTTTATTAAAACTTCCTGCAATAAGAGCCAAATGGTTTGGAAAAGAGGTTCCGATACAAATTTGGCTTAAAGAAATTTTGTGAGACTCAGTACGAATATTTCCGTCATTAATAGATACATATTTTTACAGATGCTGCTGAAAAACAGTACAACATTTTGGTAGAATTTTTGCGGAACACAGAGTTTTATTGAATCGTATAGTTGCCCAAAACGCAGTTGCCACAAATATAATGGTTATTTTTTCAATTACGAGCAAGGAAAAATTTAAAGAACTTTACGTTATTTTAACGACTCAAACAGATACATATGTAAGTATACTTCTTCAGTGTAAAGCGAAATTATTAAAAAAGTTAAATTTTTAATTTTTATGGACACGCCAAATTAAGAGTCTTCTCGCTGGCAATACAAAACGCAACAAATTCTTATTAGCTTTTCTTTTTGCAATAAACGATTACGGGACTACAGCAATGTATTTACGGCGATGACAGGTAAACAAATTGTTAAACGATGTTTTCAATTTCTTTTTGATATTTCCACATTTCCTTTTTTAGTACTTAGATGCTATATCAAGTTTCACAGAATCTTGTGAAAAAAATTTGAGAGCCTTTCAACGTCAGAAAAAAAGAATATTTAAGCAAACAAGTCGTAGCAAAGCCAAAGCAAGTGGAAGAATATGAAAACGGAAACAAAAGTGACTCCTCTAACAAATACCAATAATTGTTTTCTTATCGAATTAAAAAAGATTAGCCAGCCTTGAAAAAATGGAGCCTATACGAAAAGCCTTATGTATAGTTTCTACGTTTTTAGTTTTATCAAATTTTCTTTCATAAAATGTACAACTTTATATAAAAAAAAACACCAGTTTGAATTTATGCTCCTTATAATATTTTGTCGTGTGGATATGTAAAAAAAATTTGGAAAAGTGTAGACTAAAATGAACTACTAAATCTCTGGTTACAATGTCTCCAAGTGGCCGCAGAAGAACCACCTATTCTATAGTACCACAGTCAGTAGTGCATTCTCAACGTCAAGCACATGTTAAATGCCAACAGTAGAGTGCATTGCATGGGGTATAACTGGCCATTAGTATTGGCGACAATGTCGTTAGTGAATCAGTACATTTTCACTACTGACACTTCCTACAGGGAAATGATCAATACTGCCTCTCCATAACGTAGGGTACCATGGAAAACAACTCAAATTATTGCACTCACCGTTAACTTGGTTTATTTGCTGTAATTACTATTGTTAGTGTGCTTGTTGGTGTTTGTGCTGCCGTTTTAGCCACACAATAAATTAAGATTTATTGCAAATGGTGCGAAATAAATATTGATTTTTGTCTGCTGTTGCTGCTGCCGGAGATGCTTTTGGTGTAATTTCTCTCATTACTATTAAAGACGCAACAGACAGATATATAAATGATATATTTTATTATATGGCTGTTTATTATATATCTGGAGATACAGAGAAAGAAATGCGAACAGTAGAATTCCATATTTTAAGGTATTGCAAAAGCAAATAAAAATATTAGACATTTTAAATCAGTTTTATATTCTTTAATTATATTTCATTGGGAGCGTCCGTGTGCGTAGATAATTATTGGTTTATGATACATTTTAATTAGTTCATATTTCAACATAAATTCACATCATCTGTTCTGTTGATTTCGATGGCGAATTTTCTATAATCAAAAATATATTGGAAAATTTCTAATTTATGATTTGGCAGCAATACAGGATGCGTAAGCAATCATTTATTAATAATACAGGGTAACCGTCGGGAAGGTATACTTCTTTGTTTGTTTATAATTTTTGATTAAACGAAAGAGAATTGATCTTATATTGATAAATGTTTTATTTAATGTCGGCAATTATGTATGGAATACAATATCAGATAAATGTCCGTCTCTGTTAGCCTCACAAATGCGAGCCCCTTTTGAGCACATTTTTCATTACATTCTCACACATTTCAAGCGGTATTTCACTAATTTCATCACGAATACTTTGTTTGAGTTGCTCAAGCGTTTCTAATTGCATAAAACGTGCTTTTCAGATATCCCCACAAAAAGAAGTTCAGAGCAGTCAAATCAGGCGACCGTAGAGACCAATCAACATCACCATTTCTTGAAATAACTCGTTGTGGAAAGAGGCCTCTCAGTAATTCCATTGTAATCCTGGCTGAATGCGATGTGGCGCCGACTTTTTGATACCACATGCTAATCAAGCTCAAAGCATGCAGTTGTGGCGTTAAAAAGTTTTCAATTATGTCACGATATCGCTCCCTGTTTCAAAGAAGTAAGGCCCAATGATTCCTCCTAACCAAATTGCACACCAGACTGCTACTTTTAATGGATCATGAGGTGACTGGTGAATAATTTGAGGGTTTCCCATTGCCCAGAACCGACTATTCTGTTTATTCATAACAGATTTTTTCATGAAAATCGAGGTTGTCATGGACGAGGTATAACATTTTATTGGCGTAAATGGTCTTGTTGAAGAAGCTGTTGTGTCAACTGAATCTTAAATGGAAACAAATGCAAATCCTTGTACAAAATTGTGGCCAAAGTTGTTGTTTAAAGACCAAACTCCTGAGCACAGCGTCGAATTGAGGTTGATGGATAGATTTGAACACTTTTTTGAGCAGCAGTAATGTTTTCAGCCGATCTTGCAGTACTTTTTGTTCCATGCTTGGTCCTATCAGCTACAGACCCTCTTTCTTCGAAATCATTCACTACACAATAAATAGTGCGTCTTGTTGGCACGTTGGTTCTCCTAAAAATTTCACGTAACTTTGACATCGTCACAATAATCGATAATTGATTTTGATGAAATATTTTAACGATTAAGACATGTTGGTTTATCGAATAGTTTTCCATAATAAATTTGCCACGTCTCCAGTTCACGACTGCCAAATATGAACTGTCAAGACTACTGTTTACCAAAATGGCGGCAAAACAAAATAGTATAGGTATACCTTCCCGACGGACACTCTGTATAACTGCCTTAAAAAACACTAATGGGACACTTTAAATGTTGGATGATTTTTATAAGGCAGGAATTTCCTATAATACTGTACCCACTATGGTCCCAAACACTATGCATGTTGGCCTAACTTATATAACAGAAATTCGAATCTAAAAGAGTTACATGTTTTTTTTTATTATATCTATCATTATTATAATTTTCAAATAAATACAATTTTCATAGCTTGAGATATAACGTAAGTATTACAACATTTAGGAACTTATTTATTTCTGATCAAAATATATAATTTATAAATAATAAAACAATATAGGAGAAACTATAGAGGAGAAACATTTTCCATTTTTAATTAATTGGAAAAGTTTGAGTATTTAATAACTTCTATAGATTTAATTTCTGAATTAATAGAGCGATTTTTTTTTCTATCAAACAAACTTCATGCAAATTACGCCTCAGCGTCGCATGGCATTATAGAGGCTAGCAGGCAAAATAATAGTATCAAAATTGTTTGTATAACAACAATAGTTTTAATACAAAATACAAACACATTTATAAAAAATCGAATTACTTGAAATGTACTTCAATATTAACTCAAAATTCATACCAGAAGCTCTTCGACATTTTGCAATTAATACCCTTTCATTAACGATTTAAATAATGAAAGTGTTTCTAGTGATTTTAACTGTTGTGGTAAAATATTGTACTGACTACTACCAGAATGTTCTATACGCTGTTTTGTTGTTTCAGATCGACACATAGCTAGCTCATAGCCCAAATTGTCATTATTTCTCGTATTGAAAATATACTGATTTCGGGAAAAATTTATCGTGTGATGGCCAATACTGTGAAAGCATTTGAGAACATATATTAGCAATTGTAATTTATAACAATCATATACTGGCAAAACTAATGGATAAACATCTCTATACAAATAAAGCGTACAAATTGGCAAGCTGGCTACAGCTTTTAGTGCTTTATTCTGTTGTTGTTGGAGTGAATTTAATTCAGAACTCTATTTATAACCATACATAATGGCTAAATAGTTATAATGACTTTGAACTAAAGCTTGAAATATTAGAAACTTAGTATTTCGATCAAATTTGTTTCTAAATTCATACAATAAACCTATGCCATGTGCTTTTGTAGACTTCAGATACTCTATATGCAGTGTCTAGGAGATACCTCAACTTATTTGGCAATGTGTTCTGTTCTTTTTTTCTGAGACCCTATGTAGTCAAAATCTCATCGAGTGCAAAATTTTACTAAACTTACTGCAACCTTTTGGAAGATATGAATCCAGAAATACATGGGTTACTAGAAAGAATTATAAAATAATGGATGAAAAGAAATTAAATTTTAAAAAATTGATGAATTTGTATGGGCTGTACCAGAGGGGAAAAGGAAAAGGAGCCAATATAGCACATTTACTCTTTCCGGCTACGATCTGGAAAAATATTAAGCGAGTACCAAGTTTTAAGAAGTTCCAACAACGACCTACGGCAGATATCGGGTCCACCAGCCATCCAAAGAACACAGGAACATCCTTGCATTGACTTGGTCAAAATATACTTGATAGATCAAATGCTTCCTTTTGGTTATTACGATTTTGCCATATTAATTGATATACACTTTCATTCCTTATATTTTTATGAATATAAATGAATTTCAAAATTCTCTATCGAAAATTGAGTAGTTTAAATTTTTTGTTCAAAAACTCTCCAACATTTTATACGGGGTGGCGTAATAGGACGTGCATATTTAAAAAATAAATTAAAAAATAAATACAAAAGGTATGGTTAAAATAAATCTAAGGCATTGTAGAGTAATAAATGGAGTTTATTTTTTAAAAATAACATCATCTAAATGGTGACCCTCTCTACGACGGCACTCCTCTAACCGCAAACGAAAATTATTGAAAACTTTCTTCAGTAATACTGGTGTAATGGCTGCCATTTCCAACATCTCAATATAGCGTTCCGTATTAACCGTGACGTTTTGGCCCCGCGCATTTTCGAAGAAAAAAGGACCAATTATTCCTCTGCCAGAGATTGCTGCCCATACTGTCACTTTAGGACTATGCAATGGTTTCTGGTGTTTGATTTTGGGATTTTCACTGTTCCAGTAACGACAATTATGACGGTTTACGAACCCATTCATAAGGAAATGAGCCTCGTCAGAGAAAAGGATATTGTCAAAATTGGAAAATCGATTAAGCATTTCATTAGCAAATGCGAGCCTTGCTATGAAGTCAGACTCTTTCAATTCTTGTGTTAATTGCAGCTTATATGGATGCAGTTTAAGATCCAATGTTAAAATTCGTTGCAAACTTCGTCGCGATAATTGTAAGACAGACGATCTCTTGCGAGTCGACATTTGTGGATTTCCTCGTACTGACTCCATAACTCTCTAAAGATTTTGCGCGCACGCAAAATGCGCGACGCTTCCCGTCGAAGTGATTCATAGCGACTAAAACTCCATGAGCCCGCCAACCCAACGATGTAGGGGTCCCCCCTGCCCGCGCCTTTTCTACCCCGCAAAAAAAGATGATGCAATATGCACATTCTATTGCGTTACCCTGTATTTACAGCGAGTTTATCATTTTCATTTGAAAATCGAAAGTTTAATTTAAAGACGGTTTACAGTTTGAAATTCAATAACTTCTAGAGGTGAGATTTGTGAACAAAAACTATTTAGGGTGTGTTGGCAAGGAAGGACCGGTGGCACTGTTTTTTTCTAGAAGAAATCAGTTGATAGATGTTTAAAGCCCTTTGGACCGGTTGCGGGCCCGGTTATTGGTTGATCCACCTGCTGTCGCATTCTATTTTACATATCTGATTGATATCTAAAAACCAAAGCAAACTTAAAATGTATGAAATCCAAAATAAGGATCTACAGGGAATCAAGCATATATATTGAATTCAAACGGTTTGCACATTGCAATTTATTACAAAAAATGAACGTGCGAAAACCACAAAATTTGCATTCCATTGCCACATTTATATATGCTGTTACGTCACATCTGCCTTACCAGCTTTCTATATGATTAAAAGGATCATATTTAATGTCGCGCTGTGATGTCTGTGATGAGACAGCATCCTGTTATGTGCTGTGATTTTCCATTTCCACAGTCAAATGGTTTGATACTATTTCAAGCTCCATCATCAACGACAGCCCCTTGAAAACAAAACAATTTTATTGTTAAAGATCTTATAATTGTTTGTAATAATATAATAACGTTTTACAGCCTCCGGTCAGGTTAAATCAAATTCTTACAAATTGTTCAAATGATATGAAATTTAGCAAAACAGTTTTATGGACACTTTAAACGATCATACCACACACGTACACTCTGAATTCACGGCGCATTCAACCATTGAATAATGGACTGGAGAACGAAATTTGAAAGAGGTCGAAATCTTTAGACAAGAAACAACAGCAAATCAGAGTAGGAGTTGCAACTTTTGCCATTAGATTCTGTTGTGTTACCCTAAAGTTAGACAAGTGACAGAGCAGAGTTGACGTGGAGCCGAATAATGATGGTGATGGAAAGATGATGATGATGATGATGGTGGTGGTGGTGGAGTCTAGTCAATGATGATGATAATCATTGCAATAAGTATAAAATGGACAAAATGGTCATGTTGCGATTTGAAGCAGTAGGAAAACCCCAAAAGGAACATTTGTAATGTCGAATGTCGAAGAGATTTACCATTGAGCATACTGACTGACTGACAAAAGCTTTTTATTACAGAGTATGGCGGATTTGCATTTAACATACTTAAATATGTATGTACGAATGTTAGTCTATGTGTTGCAGTGTTGGTGTTGATGATTTGTTTGAAAAGTCTTTTGAATGTCAAGTCAGCTCAATTTTGAAATCATACTGTACTATAGAGCAAAACGGAAAGACCTGCAAGTGGAAACAAATCGCTTGAAAATTACACATTCATATACTCATCCAGTACGACTGAACATGGGTCGAGCGAATGAATACGTTCCAAAATAAAACTCCCCAGAATGCAATTTTAAATTGTTCAGTTCATCTTGAATAGAATAGCAGCGCTAACAGTACCGAATCATCAGCAGCAACAACACAATACAACAAGCGCACAAAAGAGATGAAGTCTTGAATTAAAAGGCCAACAACGCAAACCCACTGCAACATTAGTGATTTGTTGGTAACACAAATGGTGTTGTTCACGTTCACGACAATGATGACGATGTTGATGATGATTATGATAATGATGAGAAAGAGGACGAGGACGAGGACGTTAATGAAAATAACGACTAAAATATGAAACAGTGGTTTATACTTAGGTCTCTGCAATAACAAACAAATGAAAGGTAGAAAGTTAAATAAATAAATAAACAAAAGTATGAATTCATACAAAAAATTGTTATTCTGTTTTTAAGGTGCATAAAACCTCAACGCATTAATATATTAAAAAAAAATTTGATTTTCCCATTTAGGACATCAGCAACGTTAGAACAACTTAATGACAGTTTGGAATGAAAAGTTATGCGGCCCAGTCTTATATTTTATTATCATCTATCGAAAATGAGAATTGCAAAAGGAACTAACCAAAAATTATCATGCAATGCGGCTGCTATAATAATAGCTTTATAAAGGGTATCCCAACAAGAACGTAAGTTTTAAATAACTGATGCAGCAATTGAATTGTTTCTCTGGCTGTATGACATGTGGCTCCGTCGTGTAGAAACCAAATGCCCTCCACATTCATTTCTTCAATTCTAGGCACGAAAGAACTGGTTATTATTTCACGATACCGAACACCATTGACTGTTTGCGCTTGACATGCCTCATTTTCATAAAAAAAAGGTCCAATAATTCCTCCAGCCCAAAATCCTCGCCACACAGTGACACGTTGAGGATGCATTTACTTCTCGTGAATCACTTAAGAATTTTCCTCACCCCAAATGCGACAATTTTGCCTATTGACGAAGCCATCAAGTTTGAGCGATATCATCACGTACAGCTGCAACATTTTCGGTCGATCAACTTGGCCGAAGGCGCGTTGTTGTCTTTACATCACTAACAGACCCAGTTTTGGCAAATTTATCCATTAATCTCTTTGCAATTGACTCTTTTGGAGCATTATTGTGACCCCAAATTGATCACAATTTGCGAACTATAGCCGCAAAACTTTCACCATTTTGGTAAAACAATTTTACAATGAGAATGCGTTGTTCATTCGTATAGCGCTCCATTTTTACTAACCTCGTACCTTCTACTAGCAAACAATAACAATTGTTCAAATGTCAAACAATGACACTTCAAATGGCGCCAAATTTAAATCTTGCGTTCTTGATGGGACACCCTTTACTTGGCCACAATCTTTGGCTCAAAAAAGCGTTATGACTATGATTTGTCACTGTAGCCCCCGAAATTGTTAATATGGGTCTGACAACTGCATGTGTTATAACAATCACTTCAGGATCTATGATACTAACTTTTTTAATATGGCGTAGAAGAATATTTGCGTTGTCATGTAACCCTATAAATGGGAATTGATATAACTCTTTTCATTTCGCTACTTCAGTCTATGGCCATACATTTACCTCCCCTGCGCAAAAAATTTCGCAAATACCACATCAATGTATTGCTTCTTCCAGATTTCAACTCAAGTGGGGAATTCGAGCCTATGGCCGATTACAATCATGGGTGAAAAATGACAAAACCTGCTTACTTAGATAATGAAAACCTAAACATTTTTTTAACTATTATAAGCCACACGTAGAAATCAATTTCTACGAATTCCCATGCATTTTTCGGAGAACATTCCTTTTGAATACTTATAGAACTCGTCGACCTGTGTCATAATCCTGGATTCCGGCCAGTACAGCAAAACAAGTAGGATTTTGCCATTAAATCGCTTGCTTAACAAATAATATCGTCTGGCCATAACATTCTTATGCCTTCCAGGCTGATGTCGTTAGCTTTATCGACGGCAGAGTCGAGATAGATGGATTCGAACAACACTGCAATGCTAAGGTTGCAAAATTTGTTTGCGACGTCCTCCTTCCCAATATTGGAGAAGACTGCAGTAACGTTTAGTAGTTTCTTGCAAACAAAGTCCGCAAATTCAACATAACCTTAATTGAAAACAGTAACCCAGTTTATCAGTTGATCAATCAGTTCATAATCACAGCCTTAAAGTCCACAAGAAAATAATATGTGTTGAAATATTTTCCTTGACCCTCTGCCAGGATTTAATGTAATGCCAATACCTTAAAATTTGTGGGCTGTACAAGGCCTAATTCAATACAGATAAAATAGACCTTAGACTTTCACATATTACACTCGACACAACATTATAATCGTAATATAAAAGACTGATATCTCGGTAGTTGGTAAGGATGTTGTATGCATGCCAACCAAAGAGAATACATTTTTATAAACTACTAGTTCTAAATAGCAGCACAAGTGAAGAAATCATGGTGTCGATATCAGACTGAGAGTGTACCGACTTCAGAACAAAAAAAAAAAAAAAAACTGTCGAGTAGAGCTATTTGGGACCGGTGGCAATGAGCTCATAATGTATCAGCTCATAAACAAGATTTGCAACATCCTTTTCCTTATACGGAGGCGACAGTCATCATCGCAGCAGCGTTCGTCTGAGAGCGTTTTTTTATGACCAAAAACGGTGTTTACTGGAGTATCAGAACTAGTAATATAACGATTGTTATCAGTTATCACTGGCTATGCGTGAAATTCGACAACTAACACTTTGGAGTGACTGACAATTTTATCTAAATCTATGTAGATTCAATGTAAAAATTAGAAGAAGGGTGATGCTTGCACAGAATTCTGGTTAATGACGCTAGCGGATGAAACAGTACTGGGAGTTTTCAAGATTAAAATAACACGAAAAATATATGGGCCAATCATCATTAACGAAAGATATAGAGAAACAAATGTTCCAGTGCTGTTTATAATTATAATCAAGAGGATTTATGTTTCGTAAAAAAAGAGCAGGAACACTAAAGTGACATCCACCTGCTTAGAAATTTGTAAAAGTTGAGAAAATATTGTTCCAACATAAAGGTTTCGTAAATCATCTGGAAAAGTTGGATGTTCAAAATACTATCTCGATCGAAAAACTTCAACGCGTGCAGTTTTGACAGCATCTCCCAAGGGAGAAATAGTGAAATAGTGGTGTAGTTCTGTAAAATTGAGCTTGATCGGTTTGATGACAATGAATAAATGCTGAAATGTATCCAAGTTATTTGTCAGAATCGAAAACAACTCTGTGTGCGAAAAAAAAAAATTAATGAATAAGGATATTCCAAGAGATTGCTATGACATCACGGAAAAAGTTTAACAGAGGTAGAAAAATTGCATATTAAAAGCATTCTTAAAATTTTGAATGAATCACTATACGATAAATATAGTTCTTCCGCATAAAATATTCAAAGTTACAACAAAAAAACCTCATCAAACATATCTTTCCTGGTCACTGTCAATGTGCGGAAAGGAGTTATTATTGTAGTTGTTGTATGTATTGTTTGTTGCATTTGTTGCCGAGTTTGAACCAATTTCTCATGATGAAAACTGGCTCCGCATTATTTCATTTGGATTTTTATTTCCCATACATTTCCAACTTGACGCCAACTTCAACTACAACTCATCCTTTATGGCTGAATGATTATTTGCTATACCCATTGCTGGAATTGGCAACAATTCCTTGCATATAACATGACTGTTTAGTCATCGGCACTAGCATACGAACCATCAGTTCCCCTCATCAGAATGATGATGAAAATGATGATGAAGATCATGGCAATCGTCATTATTATCAACATCATTGTTCATCGTTTTAGTGAACATCTGTATGAATTGCTGTAAATCAAACGTTCATTCCTGACTTTATAGTAAATCAAAATTGTAGGGTCGATTGCAAAGTGTTGGTATAAACTTGGGTTTAATTATTTGCAGGGAAGTACAACTATGTGTTTACCTTCATAAATACGTATAATTAAGTTAACAAAAAATTTTCCAAAATGCTTTTAAACGCACTGCATGTTAGGAAACCTTTGTTGCACCTAATAGATGTTCAAACGTTGAATATGAATCGAAACCTATGCGCAAGTATTTCTACTTGGTGATGACACTTATTAAGAGCAAATGGACGTCCTTGTCTCAGCAAAAGTATAATGAAAATAAATATTCCTTCAGTACAATGCAGTCTTGTATCATAAGAAACTAAACCAAGCTGCAAGACCAGTCCTTACCTAAATATCTGACAATAAATAGAAGCTGCAAAAAAATTGTAAAAGAGGAATATATTTTTGCATATAAATTGTACCTATTTTTGTTAAGGGCAATTTCTCTTCTATCAATGTGGAATTTTTTTTTTTATTTTGAATTTTTGCTTTTTTCAACATACCCGTAAAAACGTTTGCGTTCAGTCTAAACTCGCCATAATTGCTGTTTTGCAAGCGCGAGGAAATAACAGCAACAAAAAGTATTCAATTCACGACTTCAATTCTGGTTGAGAATTCTTATGCTATAATTTTTAATCTCATACCCATTCACATGAAATTACAATCATCTCTGTGACAGAAAAAAGGGAAAATAAATGCATTGACCACGATTTTGATACCCTATATTCGATCGTATAATTCTCTTACTGTGTTACAGAATAATATTAAACGTCAATTGATAATATTTTATTGATATATTAAAAGATAGACTACTCGTATGATTAAATCTGGGGCGATTATGCGCTATGAATTAATGCATTAACCAGCTTAACATCTTCATCCCAAGGAGTGATACGAGAAGCCTATATAAAAATTTCAGTCAAGTCTGAACAAACCAGGTGCACCGTTGCCCAGGGCGACTCCTAAACTACTTCCAATATTCCAACTACGGACGACACCACGTTTTTCAGATGTGCCAACTCATTCTCTCCTGATTTCACGGCAGTACATGCACAATTTCTTGATGTACGAGGTGTGTTCAAAAAATATGGTGAATTTTCATATTTATCAAAAAATATTTATTTATTCATCAATTTTTATTTTATCTCCTTCAAAGTAGTCCTCCTAAGATATTATACATTTATGCCAGCGTTTTTCCAATCCTCGAAGCAGCTCTGATATGCACTCTTTGGTATGTCCTTGAGCTCTCTCAGCGATTCGGTTTTACTTCCTTCATCGTCGCAAAACGCCGCCCTTTCACGGGTCTCTTCAATCTTGGGAACGGGAAAAAGTCGCAGGGGGCCAAATCTGGTGAATACGGTGGCTGAGGCATGATAACGGTGTTAGTTTTGGCTTAATAATCTCTCACAAGCATAGATGAGTGAGCAGGTTCATTATCATGAATCAAAAGCCGTGAATTTTTCTTCCAAAAGAAGAAGAAGTTTGCCTCACGCAAACTGCGCATAACTTCAAGGTAATACTCCTTATTTACCGTACGACCTTGTGATAAAAACTCCTGATGCACTACGCTATTGTAATCGAAGAAAACAGTGAGCAAAACCTTGACAATTGATCGAACTTGGCGTGCTTCTTTTGGTCTTGGCTCTCCTGAACTCATCCATTGGGACAATTGGGCTTTGGTTTCGACCCTTTTAAGCAAATCTGAATCATCGTTGACGTCATACAACAATTCCCGAACGATGCTCATGCGACGTTGTTTTTGATCAAGATTCAGCAATTTTGGAACGAAATTCGCTGCCAAAGATTGCATAGCATGAGTCAACCGATATGCCGACATCCTCAGCAACTTCTCTAATTGTGATTTGACGATTTTCCATAACAATTTTCTTCACTTTCTGAACATTTTCATCGGTTGTTGATGTGCTGGGCCGTCCAGAGCGAACGTCGTCATTCACATCTTCTCGACCTTCTGTGAAAAGCTTGTATCACTTGTAAAAATTTTTTTTTTTTTTGTAACTCAGAGTATTCTTACCGTTAGCCACTGTCAAAATTTCAAGTGTTTGTGGGCACTTAATTCCATTTTTTACACAAAATTTGATACAACTTCTATGATCCATTTTCTTCGATAGCTGAAAATCGCCGAATTTCTTCAGCTCTGAATTTCTGTTCTGCTAAACCCGAATCCAGCGACAACATCAACTCTAGGTTTATTATTTTGTAGTATACTATTGTTGTGAAATTGGAAGAATTCCGCCCATCAGGGCTTTAAAAAAGTCATTATTTTCGAATATGTGTCAAAATGTATCGCAAGAATTCATTCACAATAAAGTACGCTTGTATTTGCTGGTTTATGCATTCGCTAGTTATACGTATATGTAGCTATTTAACTTCACACACTTATGATAATGCTATTTTGATATCGTTGTGACTCGATGCTGGGCAAGCTATGCCATCATCAGTATTTGGCATGATTACTTCTCCTGTGCTGCACATTCACCATTCCAGCAGCACATTCTCGTATCAGTGACTGGATTTGTATCGCTTATAGGATGGAGCTATGTTCTACATTTTGTCCTTTTATTTGAGTTTTCATACTTCGTATTTATCCGTCTATCCCCACGATCACGCTCTTTCCACTGTTTATTAAACGATAGTGTGCTTCTCTTCTCTCTACAAAGTTGCTTCTAACGATTGCTATAAGCGACACATGTGGCTGCAGCGCTGCCATATAAGCAACAACGATTCTCCCAGACGTTATGTGACATTCTCTAGTAGTTGGTATAGAATGAGCAATATGATGGAACCGTATGGTGAAGTAGACCATACGGGGGTTTGCATATTACTAACGTTTAGCTCTCTTTTTGTCTAATTACTTGTGAGTATCTAAGCTGCATTCAAGTGGAAATCCTAGTCTATATTAGCATCATTGATCGCACGCGCTTTCGTGATATTAGAAACATCTACGAACACATGATAATCTAGTTCCTCGAGTTGTTATCAGGCAATTACCACGTTGGCTGCGTTTATGAGGAAATCTGTTTCCACTTACCGCTACCATGTTATGCGCCATAGAGAAAGAACCCGGTCTAAATCTCTTTATTACTAAATATATAACATATTTGGATTATATTCCACATCTATATTTGGAAAAACGTTGTTTAAGCCCTATCATGTTAGGGTGAAGAAATGCCTTTGACATTCAGAAAGTATCACATTATTCACTGTAGAAAATGATGATTATGGTTACGCGACGGAAGATCAAGGATATTTGACTTATATTTAGACAACGGTAAAAAAGTAATCTGGCAATTACTTTTCCGGAAAATAAAGAATTTACATTGATTTTATTTTGAAGACACTTATATTTATTAAGGGATATGTGTGTTGCGCTATCTTTGCTGAAGATACCGAGTCAGCGTGATCTTGCTAAACCAAACCTTGGTTTCATTTACGCAAAAGATAAGAAACAATGCTATATGACTAGAAAATGAGATCATTTTAGTTTAAATTAATTTAATATATTTTCAACTTGTAATTAGAAGCCATACGGCCAATTAAACATAAAATTACAATATACAACTAAAATGGCTTAACGTATTTTAAGCTTATAAAACTTTTGAACAGGAGAGGAATATAAACATAAGTAATATCAGAATTATAAATAAAAAAAATCTAAATTATCAATTAGAGAAAAAATTAAATATTAGTATTGAACTCAATTAGAAAAATTATAAAAAATAATATAAATATATGATAATATAAATAATAATAATTAAATAACAGATAATAATATAAACAATATATTGTAAAATATAATAAAAATAACATAAAAAGTAAAATATATACCTATAATATAATATAAAAATATATGTAATATAATATATAGGTAAAAAAAATAATAAATATAAAAACTTATATAATAATATATATTTTGGTTCTTATTTCCGTTCAAGATCTTCATTTTATCAGCAATTATTTAATATTGCTAATAAAAACATAATTTATAAACTTGCAAAATTGATTATGTAGACACAGCTGACAGGACAGACAGCTATTTCAGTGTGCACCAAAATACCATCTTCAGCACCCTTAGCTGTTTGTGCCTTCTCGAACATCATTGCCACCTTAAGGATGTATAACTTCACGAAACAATTGAGAAGTTTTAGTTATCAATACGAAAATGTTCTCAACGAAGACCACAAGTCAAATATAACTCACATGTTGCAAGTTCTTGTCTATGCATGTGTGCGATGTGATCAAAGAATAACCGTTATTTTCAAATTTCGTGAGTTACGTATGTCGCATTTTTTTCTGTTATGTTGGTACACATGTCTGTTATATATGCTGAAAATATCAGCCATTTTGGATTGTCAGTTTGTTTTTGACAGATAAAAGAATTAGTCGTGTTTTGGTGTGCTCTTCGATTCTTTTACTATTCGAAAAAATGGAACCATGAAACTGTATTCAGTTTTGTGTAAAAAATGAAATTAAATGTGCAAGGACATGTGAAATGTTGACTGTGGCGTTTGGCGAGTCTACTATGAGCAGAACACAAGTTCAATTGTGCTATAATCGGTTTAAGGAAGGCCGAGAAGTTGTCAATGACGATACTTGTCCTGGTCGCCCAAACACGTCTACAACCGATGGAAACATTGAAGCAGTGAAGAAAATGATTTTGGATAATCGTCAAATCAGAGGTTGCTGATGATGTTGGCATGTCGTTCGGCAAATGCTAAACAATTTTTTATGATGTTTTAGGCATGTAACATGCGGTAGCGAAGATTATTCCAAAATTGCTAAATTTTGAGCAAAAACAACGTCGCATTAACATCGCCCAGGAGCTGTTGAACGTCGTCAACGACGATCCAGATTTCCTTACAAAGGTCGTGACTGGTGACGAATCATGGGTGTATGGCTATAACATTGAAACCAAAGCCCAATCATCTCAATGAAAGCGTCCGGAAGAGCCAAGCCCGAAAAAAGCACGTCAAGTTCGGTCAAATGTGAAGGTTTTGCTCACTGTTTTCTTCAATTGCCATGGCGTGGTGCATCATGAATTCTTGCCACAAGGTTGTACGGTCAATAAGGAATACTACCTTGAAGTTATGCGCCGTTTGCGCGAAGCAATTTGTCATAAACGCACAGAATTGTCGAAAACCCAATTATGGATTTTGCACCATGATAACGCACCAGCTCACACATCAATGCTTGTGCGTGAGTTTTTTGACCAAAAACAAAACCGCAATCATGCCTCAACCACCGTATTTACCGGAATGAATTTTTCCTCTTCCCAAAACTGAAGACACCGATGAAAGGAAAGCGTTTTGCTACGATTGAGGATATAAAAGAAAAATCGAAACAGGAGCTGTTGGAGATACCAAAAAGCGCGTTTCAAAAGTGTTTCGGGGATTGGAAAAAAACGCTGGCATAAATGTATTATATTTGAAGGGGATAAGATAGTTATTGATGAATAAATTAATACTTTTTGAAAAAATTGAAAATAACGGTTATTTTTTTATTACACCTTACAATTCATGATAATATGGAAAAGTTTGAAAGTTCAATGCATGCACATCTAGATAATGCATGGCGCATGGTTACAATTTATAAAAGAGTGGAAATTCATATTAGCAAACAAATTAAAAAAAAAAATTATTAAATTTCGTGCAATGACATGTGCATGAAAAGAGCGCATTTTCGGCCTATCGAGCTATTTTGTGGCTTATCAATCATCCTTAACTCAAAAGGATAGCAATCCATGATGGTGGATATATAATCTTCGGCCCAGCTAAACTTTCGGCGTCTGTCCAATTTTGCGTTTATCCTCTTTTTTAATATATCTGTGCTTTAAACTGTATATACATTGCCTTTTTAGTTATTGACGGCACAGTAACTTAAATGATTTTACGGTTCATTATTCAAAAAAGGTTCTGCCCCCCAGGAAATTCAACAAATAATAAAGTGTACTTAAAAGTCGTTGTGTTCTACCTATAATTTAACCACTTGTTTCGTTTGATTGTTGTTGTTTGTGTCTGTCATGATTTTACATTTTGTTCATGCCGTTTTCTCCCCATTTTGCTTAGTTTAGCTTTTTTTACTTTGTATCAAACTGCCAAATTTTTGTGAGCAATTTTCGTATTCAAAACCCTCAAACGGCCATATTTATGTACTGCATATCCGCTGGTGTTTGCCTCTGTCTGTTCAGCTTTTTTGTATTTCCTGTAATTTTATTTAGGAATTTTTGATAATTTTAAATTGCTGTTTTGGTCAAACTGCGCGATTGGTTAAATAAACGCCGCAAGTCATCAAACTGTGATTGAGTTGTAGTAGGTGGGTGCTACGTTGAGAAAATGTCTGACAACAAAATTGATAAATTATAAGTGGTAGGGAAAATAAAGTGAATATAAGATTTATATATTTCGGTATTTACAACGGAATACTAAAGCAATCCAAGTTGAACATTGGCCATAGAAATGTCTTTAGCTATGGTTCATAAATTTTGGGGATTCAAAGTTTAGTGGTATTGTATTATTCTATTTTTTAAAAGCGCAAATTGGTACTACGAGGAGGTTGTGGAGATCCCACGCGTCCCACGCAGAAACAGGTTTATCTATGAGGCGGTACATGGAAATTCTGCGAGGTGACACATTTCACGAGAAGAAAGAAATAATAATAGCTAGAGGTCACCTATTCCCCCAAACTCAATACTCAGTTATTCAAAAGGAATTATCCAATCCTGGACATAGCATCTATTCACTTTTGGTTTACAATCGAATGTCAAAGCAATCGAGATTCAATATTCATCATGAAATGAAATGAAAATGAATTGAAAACGTTTAAAAGTATAAAGCAAGCCGATTTAGTTGTGCAGATGTGAGAGTCAATCTCACTGAGAGGCGACATGGACCCCGGCGTATCGTCACCGTGCAGCAGAAAAGAAGAATAAACCAGAGCCGATGTTTCAGTCAGGTGGATTTAGCTACACATATTTTCATCTAACGTCCCATTGATGCAAAAAGGAGCGGGAAGTCATGGGTGGGTGGCAAATCACTTAGATTTGCATCAACAATAAAAGCAGCAACATTTTCACTTATCGAAAACTACTTCTTAAAAACCAAATTGTATGCGTAATAGCCTAAAGGGCGTGGTTATGTAGTCCATTTCCTTTAGCGGTGCTAACTAGATGTGTGTTAAATTGTTAAATTTTATGTAATTAAAGCTAAAAGAGAAACTGGAAATATGTGGCTTTAATTAAATAATTAGTATACTACGCGAATATTTTCAAATTTTAGTAAGTACATTACTATATAATATAATACTATACAATATAATATGTACTATAATATTACTCGATACAAATGACAAGAAAGTACCTTATTACTGTCTACAAATTATGGATTATAGAAGAATGAATATACAGGGCGACGCAATAGAACGTGCATATTTAAAAAATAGATTAAAAATAAATACAAAAGGTATGGTTAAAATAAATCTAAGGCATTGTAGAGTAATAAATGGAGTTTATTTTTTAAAAATAACCATCTAAATGGTGACCCTCTCTACGACGGCACTCCTCTAACCGCAAACGAAAATTATTGAAAACTTTCCTCAGTAATACTGGTGTAATGGCTGCCATTTCACCACGGATATTCTCCTTGAGCTGAACGATGTTTCTTGGATTATTACTGTAGACTTTGTGTTTGAGGTAAAAAAGTCAAGAGGTGTCAAGTCTGGACTACGTGGGGGCCATGGGATATCACCTCTTTTCGAAATCAGTCTGCCAGGAAACATCTGCTTCACCACCGCCATGGAGTCATTTGATGTGTAACAGGTAGCTCCATCTTGTTGGAACCAAGTTCTGGAATTCACTATTCTTGAACTTTCAATTTCTGGAGCCAAAAATCCGTCCAACATCTCAACATAGCGTTCCGTATTAAATTCCAATTATGCCTCTGCCAGAAATTGCTGCCCATACTGTCACTTTAGGACTATGCAATGGTTTCTGGTGTTTGATTTTGGGATTTTCACCGTTCCAGTAGCGATAATTTTGACGGTTTACGAACCCATTCATAAGGAAATGAGCCTCGTCAGAGAAAGGAATATTGTCAAAATTGGAAAATCGGTTAAGAATTTCATTAGCAAATAGACTCGCATTTGCTATGAAGTCAGACTCTTTCAATTCTTGTGTTAATTGCAGCTTATATGGATGCAGTTTAAGATCCAATGTTAAAATACGTTGCAAACTTCGTCGCGATAATTGTAAGGCAGACGATCTCATGCGAGTCGACATTTGTGAATTTCCTCGTACTGACTCCATAACTCTCTCAACATTTTCTTCGGTCCTAGATGTTCTTGGGCGACCATTTTCTTGTGGTTTAAATGTTGAACCGGTCTCTTCAAAACGCTTTACCCATGTTTTAATTAAATTAGCACTCGGAGCTTTACTAATTCGCCGTAGTCCATATTCAGCACAATATAGTCGCCCAGTAGCAATATATGAACGAGAGTTCTCGTAAAATGCGCGCACGCAAAATGCGCGACGCTTCCCGTCGAAGTGATTCATAGCGACTAAAACTCCATGAGCCCGCCAACCCAACGACGTAGGCGTCACACCAAGCTTCGACAGTATTTCAAAAGCCTGGTCCTTCCAACGGAGTTCTGGTTGCCCACTTCTGCGCCGTCCATCGAGTTCGTTATCGAAAACTTTCCGTGCCGGTGCATTTGGATCCATCCGTACAACATGACCCAGCCAAAGCAATCGCTGTATATTAATGCGTTTGATCACGTCAATATCGGCATATAGCTCACACAGCTCATTGTTCATGCAACGCCGATACTCTCTGTTAACGATGATGGGTCCATATATTTTCCGGTGTACTTTCCTCTCGGAAACCGCCAGTACTGATTCATCCGCTTGCGTCATAACCCAGGATTCTGCGTCATATAACAAAACAGGTATAACCAACGCCTGGTACAGGCGGAGTTTTGTTTGTCGAGAGAGGGCTTTTTCATTGAATCGCTTGCTTAGCCCATAGTAGCATCAGTTAACAAGCAATATTCCCCTCTCTACCTCCAAAAATCTAAATTATGCTTATGAAAAGCATGATGTGTGTCAAATTTGGTCGAGTTTAGCTCAGCTGAATACAAGATATAAACCTATGATTTGATCGACTAAATCAGTCATTTGAGTGGTTAGTCGGTAGATTTTTTTAAATTACTAAGCATTACAAATCAATTCTAATAAACAAAAATGTAGTTTATTGCGACTTATAAATGAATAGTTGCGGGGAAAAATGGATTTCGGAAAGTCAGCCAGGCACCGTCCACGATTTGGCAAAAAATATTACACCGTCCCAAGTTATAGGAAATATTACTATAATTATCGTATCAGTCAGTCGAATAGACGAACATTGCTCAATGGAACTAAAAAAAGAGTCCTGAAACACATTTTGTCCAAATATATTTAGTACTTTAAACGTTTCCATGTTAGAAATCCAGCCGTATCAATTGATATAAACCTTCATTCCTTCGGAGTATGGTATAAATATATCGGTTGCCTCTATATTCAATACGAGTTATCACATATTTTTACGAACATGAGTTTTTAATGGCAGAATTTTCAACACCATGGCCGTCATCTACGGTATGGATTTTGTATGAAAAACTATTTCTAGATACACTCCCCGCTGGATAAAATGTACCCTTTTGTGATACCTTTGTCCTGACTGATATCCTGACTTTTCACAATATATGGGCGCCCTTCTCCCATACATAAATGGCTAATTGCTGTTACTACTCTATGAAACTGAAATAACGTTTCTTTCATCCTATAATTTGAAACATTTTACGATTTTATACAGCCTCTTTAATAATTAATAGTACTTGAATTTATGCGATATATTTTTTTATTACTGTATGGAGAATTGTAGGGATAATTGGCTTAATTATGGGAATCTAATGCATTAAATCATTCGAAATTTTTGGATTTTGTAAGAACGAAGCAAAGACGGAAGACTTTGAGGACCAACGGAATGTAGTTTCCTAAAATCAGTTTATTGCGAAATCTTCGGTGCAATTCTCCCATAACAGGCTTGTTTAACTGACAAGTTGCACAATCTTCTTGCTAAAACTACACTCAGATTTGATACGAACCCTCTTTTGGTGTAGTTTTGGAAAGAAAGGTATTTTGAACATCTTCTTGCAATATTTAGGTAACAACATTTTTCAATCATCTTGGATAATATATCGAATTAGCACGTTTTCAGGTGCAAATTTTCATATTTTTGAAATAGTCTTACTCCGTAGTTGGTAATGCATGGATCAAAAGACTATTTAGTTTTAGTTTAATTTTCTTAGTTGTTCTTTATTTCATTTTTTAATAAAAGATTATTTCAAAAAGATATGAATTAAGATGTTGCTTTTCCATACCAAACAATTATGTCTACACATTGCTTTAGTATACGAATAAATATTAAGATTGTTTTAAAAAATTACTGGAAAATTAAAATTTTTCTTGTAACGGCAAATTGTTTTTACCTGACTGAATTCGATCCTTTGACACATAATGCCATGGACTATGTATCAACTCATTGTCAAAACAAGGGGATTTGTTAGAAACGACCTCTACTCCTTACAAATATACATATATCGAATCAGTCCCTCCTTCCTCTGCAATTGGCTATTTTTATTATTTTTCAACACCCGGACTGGGGCTGTCTCTTAATATGGTACATATGTTGGGGTCGTTCTTTCCTATAAGTACAGGGTGGCCCAGAATGAACGAAGTGGTGTGAATTCCTTATAACTTTTTTATTATAATTTTTTTTCTTTTCTTTTTAGTATTTGGTAAAGAAGACTTGGAGAATTTATAATGGAGCAATACACAACTGAACAACGTGCCCAAATAGTTGAAATTTACTTTGTAAATCAACGGTCCATTGTGTTGACTCAGCGTGCATACCGTCGTCAATTTAATGTGCGGATTGCACCCTCTCAGTCAACAATAAACCGTCTTGTTGCAAATTTTCCAGAATAAGGAGCAGTAAGGAACCTTCCTGGTGCTGGCGGATGACAATATTCAAGTGGTACAGGAGAGTATTCAGGAGGATCCACAAACATCAACCAGGAGACGTTCGACACAACTTGGCATCTCAAGAGGGTCGCTGCAGCGAATTTTGCATAGCATAAGAATGTTTCCATACAAAATTCAAATTGTCCAAGAATTGAAACCGACAGGTTACCAGCAACGACTTTACTATGCAATTTATTTGCAGCAAAAATCACAAGAGAATCATAATTTTATTCATAACTTAGTTATGAGTGACGAAGCCCATTTCCAATTAAATGGGTTCGTTAACAAGCAAAACTGTAGGATATGGGCTACGGAAAACCCGAGAGTACTTCATCAACGACAATTACACCCAGTTAAGTGTACTGTTTGGTGCGGTGTTTCTTCAGTAAAGATCATTGGTCCATATTTTTTTGAAAATGAACGATGTGTTGCCATTTCCACCAATGCTGATCGATATCGGGCCATGTTGGAAAATTTTGTAAGGCCAGCCGTGGAAAACCATCCGCAAATATGGTTCCAACAGGATGGAGCCACAGCGCACACTGCGAGGGCCACAATGGCTCTTTTACGCGACATATTTGGTGAAAGAATAATTTCGCGTACAAACAATTTTAATTGGCCTCCGCGTTCCCCGGATTTAACCGCTCCAGACTTTTTCCTTTGGGGTTATTTAAAAGGGAAAGTTTATGTTAATAAGCCCAGGACTATTGACGAATTAAAATCCAATATTCGAGACGAAATTAACAACATAACACCGAAAATTTTGCGAAACGTCATAGAAAATGTGTTGGAAAGAGCACATTTGTGCGAAGCAGAAAATGGCCACCACTTGCGGGATATCATTTTTAATAACTAATCTAAAAATATTCCCCATAAATTTACTGTAAAAAAAAAAAAATTAAAAAAATATGTCTTAAATAAAAAGTTATAAGCAATTCACACCACTTCGGTCATTTTGGGCCACCCTGTATCTACTGTTCTGGTTTATTACCTGATTAATAAATAAATGGTGAAATTGTCGAAAAAATGATTGGATCGACTTTACTCAATTTTGAACTAAACCTGCTATTCGACTTGAAACACTTTGGTGCAAAATTTTACTTACCTACCCCAAGCCGATTCGTCCAAATTATGCTTCCAACAGACACACGGGTGGACATACGGAAAAGGTTAAATTAACATTAATTTTTACTACGAATCTAATATATTTCATAATTTCTTTGATTGCCTCCTTTTTTGAGGTGAATGTTCGGTTCATGATTCGAACCAAAAGTAAAAAATCGGCTCTGTTTGGTTCAAAACCCGTTCGAATCGAAAGCGATTTGTCGCATTGGTTTAGAATAAAATTCTAAAGATACAAGATAATTCGATTTTTCATTGTGCATAAAGTTCGAAAAAGTTACATGTGGTTTCACTGAATATTCAGACGAATTTTCAAAATCGAACTTTTCCATGCGGTGCCAAAATTTTGACTATATTATCTGCTGCCTAAGTAGTAGTTTGTAACCGACGTTGCGCGGTGGCTTGTACATGCGACTATCATTTGCATGATCACGGGTTCATTCCCGCATTCATCATTATTTGGGCGGCGGTCACCTCGATGTGTCTAACGAATATTTTGAGTAGTCGAGTGATCAACAAGTCTGGTCAATTCTTCTCAAACTATGACATTTGCAATCGCCAGAATTGTCCCGTTGAGTGGGTTCAAAAATAAAATGAATTTGAGAAGCATACATATATCGGATAAAAGGGAATTTCTTTACCTATCTAAAACCCAGCTTTTTCGTCCTTTGAAACACTGAGAAAGTCTGATTATTTTTGACTTTGTGTATGAGTTCTGATATTATGCACAATTTCAAACAAATTTCAAAATCTTTCACTTACTTGGTAACTTTTACACTCACATTGCACTTTGTCATTACCAGTATCAACTTATCCTTTTATTGGCAAAACTACTTGCGTAGCTGATACGTGCAACACCTTTTTACAATCCTTGCAATAGTATGAAAGGGACAGAGAAGGAACGGAATCATATAACTAATGTTAGCCATGCATGAATATTCCTCCCAAAAAGTAAAAGCAGAAACCAAATTCAAGTACCCAGCAACAAAGTAACAGACAACAAATTGTTGCAAATAAAATACAGAAAGTGAAGAACATTAACTTGGATTAGCTTTCTGCAGTTGCAACCAACGTAGCAAAACAAACCCCAGAAAACGAATATTGTACTTCTAAGAATATGATGACGAAGACTATGAGAAAGTGGTAGCCAAAGAATGAATTTCTGCATACGACTAGACGTGATAGTTTAGTTTACCACCGGGCATGAATGGTTGGAATGTGTCCGTGACAGATTAAATATAGACGAGGGAGTAGCATGATTTAAATTTTGCAATCATAGAAATGGATATCTGAAAAATTATTCCCAATGAGAATAATCGTAGGAACGAACAAACAAAAAACAAAAAACCCAATAAGAATGACAAGAAGCTAGAGTGGGACGGACCACCTGATGGAAAGGAGAAATTAAATGAAAAGTAGATATCGTATAAACGAGAAATGCTCTAAACGTATCAAATACACAAACTTTAATACGAGTTCCTAACTAACAGAGTATTCCCATACCTTATAGTTTTAGACATCATATTTCTGTTATTTAGCAATTTGCTATTAAATTTTTACGACAATCTATCTGTTACTTTACACGATAGAAGTAATTTTTTACATGCCAATCGGAAAAATATTGATCAAGTAACCACGCCTCCTCTGATACTTACTCATTTAACACATATTTTCTTAGCTCCATATTTTTTAAGCATTTGTACTGCATTTAGTAAAATTTGGCAACCTTTATTTAGTTTCCAGAGCGAAACTGGAGTTGATAAATTTAATTCTGCGAGCGAGCATTGTCCCACCTCTTCTGATACCTCAAGTATAAGCTGGCTGATCGACTGTGATTTAATTTTTCGCCTACATTTTGTATACGAAAGTAATACTCGGAAAAATTGGTAATAATCGATCGGATAACTACGCCCTTTCTGGTACCCACGTACCATATAAACTACCCTATTTAATCCTATATTCCTAGGTTCTTTTCTCTCCCTCAATTGCATCAAATTTAGTATAAATCAGGATGCTGCAGGAGTTGGTAAACTTAATTTTGCGAATGAAAATGGACATCACAGCGACGTCACTAATGTAGTACTCATAAAATTTGGCCGATTCAGCAATAATAATAATTCTTAATCTCTAAGCGAAAGACTTTCCCCAAGTTATAGTTTTCTGCTAAGAGGCAATAGATTAGCAATCCTCTTCTGGTACCCCGCGAGCTTTTTTAGTAAAGCAAAAGGATGTTTAGTGAAGACGAATTTCTATACTGGTTTCGAAATGAATAAGTTCGCTCCTCTTTTACCTCCAAGTTCATTTTTGCTGGCTCCATAGTTTTCATCCAATGATATCTATATTATCGGTAGGGGCAAGTAACATACAAGAAGATACTAGTTGTATTCACGGTAGTTTTCAATCATCTCCAAAAATATGCGGACGATATCGCACGATATTCCTGCGATTTTTTGCCTATCCTTGACAAAGGTTTCTTGTTGGCCAGTGTTATTCTACAAAACCTATAAGCTTCGCAGAAATATCGAACTCGGCCATTGCCGATGACAACTTTATAGCAGGTTAAATGGTGTCACGTGTCACTGCGTATTTCTTTACAGTAGAGAGAATTCGTGATCAGTCGTAAAAATTCACAAATTCACTTGCATTCCATGAATGAGATATGGAGAGCTTCTCACATTCAATGCGTTTACACGAATAGTATTTTAAGACTCACTCAACGGGACCTACAGTTTACCGACGATTCTGAATGCCATAGTTTGAGAAGCATTTTCCAGACTTGTCGATTACTCGACTACTCGAAGTATTCATCAGACACATCGAGGTGACTGCCGCTCAAATAATAGTAGGTGACTGTATGTGGGATTGAACCCTCAATCAAGCGAACGATAGTCGACTGTACTAACCATGGCGTCACGGTCGGTCATGGCTTTACCAGGCTTAAAATCACTTTAATATCGTTAATAAAGTCATATATAATTGGTTTTAGCCTTTCGCAGATCGCACTCCACAGATCTTTATAACTCATAGGTACAAGGCTGATACCACAATAGTTGCTACATGCATTTTCATCGTCTTTTCGAGCTCAGGACATAATGCACTTAGATTACAGTTATCGGATATCCTTTCGCTAAATTAGATCGTGTTTATCAACTCATTCATTCTTATTAACGCCACCGGTATTAAACAGCTACACTGGCAGATCATCAGAAGTCCGAGTTTTGTTGTTCTTAAGTTATGGTGCTGCTATTCTATGAACTTTAGTTTTTATCTTATGGTTCAATTTTGAGTTTCACTTCTGCAATTGTATTTTTCTGTACCTTCTCTCCTTTTTATAGGAAAATTCTAAACAAACGTTGGAAAATAATTTCTAAAGGGAAGGATAGATTTTTGCAGTTCAATGCAGTTATGTTCTTTCACCTTTTGGACCGTTTTTTTCAGGTCATTAAATACAGTAATCATGTCAAGCTACATCACAATAGGTATTATCTTGTGACAAAGATGCGCATGTCGTTCATCCCATTCGACTATTCACTGTTTGACAGCCAAAATCAGATCGACTAGTTCAATGAACAATCAGTTAATTCCCACAAATCAACGAAACGCAAGATTTTTCGAAAGCGTAGCCGCTGTCTGTAAAAGTATGCAGGTGAAATCTAAATAATAAATTTCAAGTGGCGCACTTGAACTTGGCCTTTCTCAAATACTTGCTTATCGAATTTTGCATCGGGACTTGAGCCCCCTTCATTACAAAATTTACCTCGCTCAGGAGCTGAAGGAAACAGTTTATAGACAATGACATACGAGGTGTGTTCAAAAAAAAAGAGTCATATAAATTCATTACGCAATATGTCATAATGGTAGTTTGAGCACAGTAGTGTTATGATTAGGAACTATCAATTATCATGCATATGATCATGAGTTCGAACCGCGATACCACCGCAGTCACCCCAATGTGACAAAAGCCAAGACTAGGCGAGTAATCGACAAGTCTAGCACATACAAGGTGTGTTCAAAAAAAGTTAAATTTTCAAATTTCACCGGCTACGTACATTCGACTTTCGATTTTTTTTTTTTTTTTTTGTTTTTATGCTGGTACACTCGTCTCGAAGATATGTTGACAGTTTTATCCATATAGCATGTTTAGTTTGTTTGTGAGAGGCATAAACAAGACAAGTGTTTTGCGTGTTCGGCGATTTTCTGCTATCGAAAAAATGGATCAAAGAAGTTGCATCAAATTTTATGTAACAAATGGAATCAAGTGTTCAAAAACACTTAAAATGTTGGCAGTGGCATACAGTGAGAGCGCTCTAAGTCAAACAAATGTTTACAAGTGGTACAAGCTTTTCACAGAAGATGGAGAAGGTATGACTGACGACGTTCACTCTGGACACCCCAGCACATCAACAACCGATGAAAATGTTAGGAAAGTGAAGAAAATTGTTA
>JAHXMU010000131.1:336937-433383 GCA_019455685.1 Philornis downsi | reverse complement strand
TTTTTTTTCCAGTTCACCTTATGGAATGTTGGAATTTTGTAAGCTGTCAACATAATTCAAAACAGACTGAAAACGTTTAAATGCTAAGGCGCAAAACAACTGTCATCCATTTGCTGAAAAGGGAATAGGGGTGCGTCTGTAGAATCCCTGAATTTCCAATGATGGACACGATGACAAACAACTAACATTTCTGGGTATCAACCATCGCTGTCATTAAACGTATCATAAAAGCGTGTAATAACCATAAGCATACATGTCGACACATAACATCCGTGGCATTTGTGAATGATAGCGAAGCGTTAACTCGTGTGTTGATGTGCGCATGCGCACCCATTCCAAGGTGATCATTTGCACATTTCGAGCTGCATTTGCCACTGTCAGCGTCTCTCATATTTCCCTTGGTGGAAGAGCATAAATGGGGGCAAGTACTCAGTTTGTGTACAGTTTTGTTGGCACCCCTTGCTGATGTCTGACATAAACATCATACAAATTTCTACTCCTCAATGTTCACCCGTTCAACGCGTTGCCCCAGACAATGGCAACATTAACTCATTTCTTGTCGATCAATTGTTTGTCATAAATATCTAGATGATATCGTCTCAGTGATGTTATTGTTACAGTTTCTTCTTCTTTTTCATATTCTTCTTTTTCTTCTTTTGTTTATTTGTACTTAATGTTGATCATATTTATTTTCATTTACACCTCAGCGAACATACGAAGGGGTTGTTTTTCCTGCTTCCTCAGATGGTGTTTCCCCCCGCTAAAGACTGTATTTGTAGGGTAATTGTTGAAATATGGATGCAACTGAAATATTATGATGTGCAACACGTCAGTGGCATGCATCATCATCATCATCATTATCATCACCATCGTTATCATTGACACAGGGAACAACAGCAGTGGCACGGTAGCAGTGGCAGTGGCAGTGCCAGTCACTTGTAAATTGTTTACATTTTCTTGTTGTGTTCAACATTCATAAAGTTAATTTGTGTTTGCCTCCATTTACAACACACTCAAGTGTCTACCTTTCCGCGCATATTAACCCCCGGATCATCGGGCAACATATCATATGTATATATATATGTCTGTGTGTTTGTTGTTTATATTGTATCGTTTGTAATTGTATGCATAATTATTATAAAGTTATGCCTTCTGTTCTGCCCCTTAGTTGAAGTCGTTACAAACAGGAATCCATGTTTTTTTATTATATTTCAACATACTCGTATACAAATCATGTTGATTGATTTGGGTCAAAGACGAATTTATGACAAATTCTATAATATAGAGTGTGTGTGTGTGTGTGTGATCATGCATTTTCGTTTAATACGTTGAAAACTGAAGATTTCTAGATTGAGCAAAAAGCAAAAATATTTGCGTTTAAAAGACAAGAATGAATTCAACCTTAGGGCAAATATTTAGGAAAGAATGACATATATGGTCGAAAAAATAAGTACACCTGCTTATTTTTGCTTTATGTTTAATGATAAAAAAAACAATCAGCCATGGATCGAAAAAGTCATTGTTCTCCGGATGAGAGAAGCATTGTTTCAAGACTAAGAGAAAGTGGCCAAAGTCTTCGTTCTATAGCAGAAACTACGAATCGATCGCTATTTTGTGTACAAAATGCTTTTGTTTGCGGAAATGTACGTATTCCTCCAACTTTTATTTTATTTTCTAAGAACGAATTTTTCCCATATAAAATAAATTATAAAAGCACTATTTCTCATTAATATTAATAATCTAACTAAAATTACTATTATAATATCCATTCATACATACATGCATACATAGTTTATCATCATAATAATAATAAATATAATATCGTAATATCATTTAATTATTATTTGCAAAATTCTATTTCAACATTTAATTTGATCCTATAACTATATTCAGCACTGTTAAAGTGTCTTCTTAGCTCCCAGTATCTTAACCCCTGATACAAATCATGTCAAGGCTAAATTGTTGTTGTTGTTGCGGTCACTGAAAGAAGTTGTGCATTGAAGTTCACTAAGTTATTGTTTTTTGACTAATGAGAGCATTAACTCTGTGTTTTCGCATACGTTGAGTAGAGGTCGCAGTGTATGACTTGCAAAGTAGCGGATTACTTTTATGATCTACCCAAATATGGAAATTTAGAACATATTTGTGACAATACACTCTTTAACTTGCACATAGCTTTCGCGATTTTAATTTTTTCTTGCTTTTTGGACCACGGAACAGATAACATCAACGATAAGTATAACTGAGCAACTAGCAAATGGAAAATGGTGTCTGCTAATGTTTTAAATTAAAATAAAGTGTTTCTTTTTATATATATAAATGAACAAATAAATTGGACCTGTTTGAAAAGAGAAACTCGTGTAAGACCCAAAAAACTTCAAACTTCGTATTGTAACACTTGCAAAGAAGGACCCGTTAGTGTCTTCAAGAGCAATTTCAGCAGAAATTCATCGCGAACAGTTCGTCGTAGACTACAAGAAGCACATTTACCAGGACGGATAGGCAGAAGAGTTCCTTTGCTTAGACAAAAAAAAATTAAGACGGTGAAAAAAATGGCGAAACATTTTGTGGAGCAATGAAACAAAAATGTATGTATTTGGAAATGACTGTGCCCAGAATGTTCGACGCCCTAAGGGTAAGGAATTCCATGCGCCGTGGCGGTAATATTATGGTGTGGGGTTGTTTCTCGCGGCATGGTGTCGGTCCGAAACATCGAATTACCGACACTATGACCAGGTTCCACTACAAAGATATCTGGGAAAATACGATGTTGAACTATGCTGTGGAAAGTATGCCACTTAGATGGACATTCCAGCAGGATAACGATCCGAAGCATACTTCTAAGTTGATAAAGGATTGGTTCTTGACTGACATTGACATTGGGGAGGGTTGAAAGAAAGAATTGGAAAGGAGGTTCTTTTGTTAAAAAAAATTTGGTATGAAATACCAGTAGAAATCTGCAAGAAGCTTATGGCCAGCATGCCAAAAAGAGTCAAACAAAATAGTTAAAAATAAAGGTGGATATACCGGCTTTAAACGAAACTCAGCCTATTTAGCAGAAAAAAACTTGATTTTTTACTTTTTTGCCTATTTTAACTAAATGTACTTATTATTTTGTCCAATGTTTTTTTGATTAATTTCTTACTTTTTGAAAAATACTGAATTTAATTATTGTTTTTGTATTTATTTTAATAAATACTAATGTTATAATAAAAGAAATTAGTATTTGTTTTTTCGTTTAATTGAAATAAATTTTCGTCTACGAGCCTCTAAAAAATATAGGGTGTACTTGCTATTTTGGCCATATGTGTATATGAATAACAAATGTAAGCCAAATGTTTGATATTTATTAAAACGCTTCTGCAGACCATAAAAACAAGATTTTTGGTTTTATTTACATTACTACTAGATTATTATCCTAGCCTTTGGATATTATAAACCTCATATTAATGCAGAACTCCAAGCGTTTCTATCGTTTTAGCATATTTTTCAGTTATTTTTACCAAGACCCGACAGATTTTCTTCTCCAGGATTTACCTTCCGGCTGTGAGATTTCGTTCTTTCACCAATCATGGCCTAACTAATGTAACAGCTGTACTGTGAAGCATTTCACTGTGTCGATATCGGAAAAGATATCACAGTATGAAGTCGATACTCACCGCTTACGATATTAGGTCCTTTTGAAAAGTCCATCAATAATCACAACGCTGCATAGAGTAGGACAAGTAAAATCAATGCCTCGTGTAGTTAGGTTTTTGTGTTTGCCATTTACAAACAAAACTCGGCACTTAATTTTTAGGTGTGGATGTTGTCATTTCCCTTTTCTGCTGCGAAATAAAAGAAGAATTCATACAAAAATATCAAAGTTATATCAGTTCCAAACATGAAAGCAGCGATGTCAGTTTATTTTTCGTAGTTTCACCACCAAATGCATTATTGAACGATTGCACCCTTTTCATGTTGGGTTTCATTATTATCATATCATTTCTGTTAGAAAATTCGATCAATGTGATAGTTGTTTTCTCTTATTCCTCTAGCCAATTTTATCACATACACTCAGCGAAATTCAATAAAAGGCACTCACTTTTTGTGAGATTATTTGAACCTTACGTATGTTGGGAAAGTTTTTTCTATTAAATCGTATGTTTTTGTTCATTTTTTGTTAAACACAACAATTTTTTTTCATTTTATTTAAATAATAAACTTTTAATGTAAGAAAAACGAGAAATCAAAAATATAGCATGAAATCCAGTTAAAGGCACTTATGTTCTAAAGGTTGTCCCAACAAGAACGCAAGCTTTAAATTTTAAATAAAACACAGATATTTAAAAAAAAAATCGTGAAACTTTATTATATAGTAAAGTAGACAGAATGAGGTTATGTATGGAATAACACATCCGGCAAATGGACGCCGTGGCTTTGCTGGCACTCACGCGATCTTTTAATGACATTTTCAATGACCGTTTTGCATAAATGCTACGGTATTTTATTAATGCAGCGTCCAATTTCCTTTTTTAAGACTTGAGTCGTCGTCGGCTTATTCGCATAAACCATCGACTTCAAAAAACCCCAAAGAAAAAAGTCTAATTATGTTAAATCGCACGATCTAGGCGGCCAATTCTGGTCTCCGAAACGCGAAATAACACGACCGGGAAATGACTGATAAAGCAATTTAATTGTTTCTCTGGCTGTATGACATGTGGCGCCGTCTAGTTGAAACCACATACCCTCCACATTTATTTCTTCAATTCTAGGCACGAAAAAACTGGTTATCATTTCACGATACCGAACTATTGACTGTCTTGCGTTCTTATTGGGACACCTCTATGTTATCAAAAATCAAAAAAGAAAACTTCGAAAAGAAAACTTCCAGGTTCTTGAGTTACTTCAAAAATCCGATTTGGCATCGAATCAATCTTTTTTTTTTTGGAACTCGGCACGTGGTATTTGAGCCCATTCCTAAGATTCGGTGTATCGAAGCTCTTCTACCGATTGAAACTTTCTTCCGTTAGCATAACCCTGACGGGCCAGGTTGCTCCACATGTTTTCAGTAGGATTTAAATCCGGAGATCGAGTTGACCATGATATAGTCGTAATTTCTTTATCTTGAAACCGGGTTGGGCTAGCCCGTGAAACGTGTATGGCCGCATTATCCTGCTGAAAACCCGTATCGCTAGATGGCTCTTTATCTAAAAAGTCCACAAAAACATTCTAAAAAACAATTATGTAGCCTTTCAATTAAAACGCCTGGAAATTTTGATTGTGGTAGCTAAATGATTGCTCTAAATGCAGCCCAAACCATTAGCGATCCGCCACCAAAGCTTCGCTTTGTAGAGTAACATTCAGGCTGTCGAATGTCATGCCAGTAATGATAATAAAAATAATAATAATATGTATAATAAAGATAATAATAATAATATAAATAAAATATATAAATAATAATGTAAATAATAATAAAAATAATATAATAATAAGTAATAAGTCATCAGGGCCATCCAAATTAAACTTTTCTTTTTCTCTCATTTCATCTCACTTTTCTCATCTGAAAAAAAT
The DNA here is from genome assembly GCA_019455685.1 of Philornis downsi. NCBI lineage: Eukaryota > Metazoa > Arthropoda > Insecta > Diptera > Muscidae > Philornis > Philornis downsi. The sequence continues at coordinate 427,830 of JAHXMU010000131.1, read as the reverse complement.
CATCTTCTTTCCACTTTTCCGACCATGATATGTGTTCTTTTGCAAATTTTAGGCGAGCCACTTTGTATCTGTTTGATAGAGCTGATTTGGACCTCATTTTCCCCAACTTGGTCGGTTGCTAGTTGCCAAAATTTGCTGAACACATCGCTTGGTTATTGTTGGTAGGTTTGATTGTGATACCATTTTTGAAGCCGTTGAATGTTTTTTAAGTCTTGCGGCTTCACCTCGTGGTGACACTCTGATTATTAGAATTTTTTCTATTTTTTCTACATTACTTGGAGCAGTAGCAGAGCGTTCCAGTTTCCTTGTATGCAAGGATTTGAGTAACTTTTTCGCTGGTCAGCGTCTTTCTTTACTCATTTGAAAATAATTTAAATAACATCGGTTTTTACAAAACTAAACGTCTGAAAAATGTACGTTAAACAAATGTAATTACAAAAAAAAAAACACAAATCAACTCCTGAACTGGCCTCTTTGCACGACTTAAGACGAATGTCTTTAATCGAATTTCGCACCAAAAATTACGAAAATTAACGAAATCTAGTTGTATTAGCAACAAAACTATTTATGTATACTAAAAAAAGAAAAAGATGGGTAAAACAAAGTACAACAGAAAAGAAAAAGGTATTCGAAAATCCAGTTTTATCTGCAAAAATGCAGTTGCCTTTAATTGAAATTCATTGAATGTATTTAAAATACACTTCGTGCATACTCGTAGTAAAACGGAAAACTAATGACTGAGTAAATAAAATATAAAAGAACAACTAATATTGTGAAATTAGAGATTTTAACAATCAATTAAAGTTCACTGAAATCAACAACCCGATTTTGTGGCCGTTCACTGCTAACCGCAACTTGGCTAATTGATATACCACTCCAAAGAAGATGGCAGTAGCTTCCTACACTATATCATCGACATAAATATGCGGCACGTGGCTTTTGTTAAAAACGATTTTAAAATTTTTTTTTTTCAAAAATTAACATTTCGAAAATACTTGTTTTAATCATTAAGTTTAACTATCATATTAAGCGTACAACTAAAATGATTTCACATCATCAATAATGTGTATTTCTATAAAAATTCGATAATAAAATCGAATGTAAACGCCCTCTCCCCTTCTCTCAAGTGGCACAAAATTTCTGGAATTTAGAAAAACCTCACATCGAGTTCCATGAAATCAATAATAAAACTATATAATATTTCTCTACTAATAAAACGAAAGATTTCAATCTTCCAATAACTCTTTCGTAACTTCTCACAAATCTAAGGTCTGATGTTGCCACTATTAAAAGACATCTATCTATCTCATGTATCCATAAGGTCGGATCGAGTTTGTTTTTAGTTTTGTTGCTTCACCCATTCACGTTTTAACATAAACACAACGATTCTTGAGAAAACTTAATGGAATAACGTATGAAAAAAAAATCAATTCTTATGGCTGCTTCAAATCATTTTTTATGGTTCTTCGTAAACTTGAGATTGAAGATCTGTGTTTTAACAATGTTTACGTTTACATTTCGTTTGGATGTTTCGATTTGTAAATCAAAATATTTGTCAGCACAATAACAAATCATAATTCTGCCCCAATGATTGCCGATCTTAAAAATGAAGCTAATTATGGTGTTGGTAATAGTCCTCATCACAATCATGAGCCAGCTCTAGTATCCTGCTGAGTTTGGTGAAAGCCAGTACATTCAATAGCAGCTACAGCTACAACTACAGCTACATCCATAACAAAGAGTTGGTGTATGTGAGAAGGAAACCGTGTGTAGAGGGCATTTGTCACCAAACACAAGAACCCACAACCAACTCTACACTATAAGCGGTCTGTTGCAGTCAGTCCACCAGACCTGAGTGCCCTACAAACTTAAATTTATGTAGTTTTTTTCTTCGTTTTTGTGGACAACAAAAAATGGTAACAAGTGCAGCAGGGCGCATAATTTCCTTTAAACAAAGAAAAAAACACAAATAATTTTAAACGGTCATTAAGAGTAAAAAATTAGTTCACTCTGTATTGTGGATGAAAAAAAAACTGTAACAGTTTGGTGATAAAAAAAATAAGGTCATAACCTTCAAAAGTTATTAGGAATTATAATTAATCACTTTTATTTATATTTGCAAGGTTACAGTCTATTGCTTGCCTTTTTTTGGATGAAGACAAAAAGAATGAAAGAAAAATTTGAAACGGAGATACCACCGTGGAGTTTGCCCTAATTCAAATAAAATGCATTAATGAACAAAACCAAATTTTACACCCACATTTAATACTTGGAATTTGCCACACTAGTTGACTTCTGTGAATAGTCGTCGTACTTTGGAATGTTTCACAGCAAAAATGAAACACATTTTTTAAAACAAAGTTACTGTATTGTGTCCTGTGTTAAAAAAAGGCGATCCAAGTGTTTGCAAAAACTATCGCAGTATCAGTACTTTACCCACTGCCTATAAGGTCCTGTCGAGTGTGATATTTGAAAGTCCAAAGCCGATCCTAACTGACCTGATTGGACCTTAACAGTGTGGCTTTAGACCTGGTAAATCAACAACTAACCAGATATTCACACTACGACAAATCCTGGAGAAGACCCAAGAAAAACAGATCGACACGTACCATCTCTTCGTCGATTATAAAGCTACCTTCAATACCCCATACGGCAAAAACTGTATGAGGTCATGCCCAAGTTTGGAATTCCTACAAAGCTTATACGAATTTTTGGATGACGCTCACTGACACGAAGTCTTCAGTGGAGATAAGCAAAGATCCAAGTGATCCTTTGTTACACCAAACGAGGGTTTAGGCAGGGCGACAGTCTATCGTGCGACCTCTTCAACATACTGTTGGAGATGATTATGAGGAAAGCTCCAGTTAACACGACTAGCACCATCTTTAATAAAAGCCATATGTTACTCGTGTACGCAAATGACATAGACATTATTAGCCGAAAACTGCGAGATATTACTGCAGCCTTCTCAATCATCTAGAAGCAAGCAGAGAAAATAAGTCTGGTGGTAAACGAGAACAAAACAAAGTTATTGGTTTCAACGAACCAAAAGTCTACTCGTTTGGGACGCTGTGTGAACGTAAATAACTATAACTTTGAAGTTGTGAGAGAATACATCTACTCCGGTTCCGCTGTGAAGAAAACTAATGATGTTAGCATGGAGATAAAGAGGAGAGTATTGCTTGCTAACATACATTACTATGGGCCAAGCAAGCGATTGAATGACCTCTTTTGACAAACAAAAGTCCGACTGTACCAGACGTTGATTCTACCTGTCTTGTTATAATGCGCAGATTCCTGGGTTATGACGCAAAAGGATGAATCAGTACTGGCAGTTTTCGAGAGGAAAATACTCCGGAAAATATATGGACCCATCATCGTTAACGGAGAGTACCAGCATCGCATGAACAATGAGCTGTATGAGCTATATGCCGACATGAACGTGATCAAAAGTATTAATATACAGCGATTGCGTTGGCTGGGTCATGTTGTACGGATGGACCCCAATGCTCCGGCACGGAAAATTTTCGACAACGAACTCGATGGACAGCGCAGAAGAGGGCGACCGAAACTCCATTGGAAGGACCAGGCTTTTGAAATACTGTCGAAGCTTGGTGTGATGAATTGGAGAAGCGCAGAGGATCAAAGCGCTTGTAATTATTTTCTACGGGCAGCGTATAATAGATAAGGATGTCTATTCTAATCGCCACCTAAGAAGAAGAATATGCATTAATTAGTATTAATATTTCATAGGGCATCGTTAACATTTATCGCAAATATACAACACAGATATCTTGAAAACACCATGACAAATTGTATTACATCTGTCGGGTCGTCGCGAACCATTTGTAAATGGGAGGAACTTTATCTATATCAAACAAGTTATGACTTTTGCTGGCTTCATCCTAGCGAATTTTGCGTCGGGACATGGGCCTGCACTTCTATAAGATCCAACTGGCTTAGATATTCAAAATTAATTGATCACAGGCAATGCCGTTTTTTGCAGATTGTGCTTTTGAAACTTTTAGAGTTCTCCAATTTAAGCAAAAAATTATCGACATGACTCATTTTAGGATAAATGGCTATATTAACAAACAAATCTTCGAAAACGGGATGGCGCCCACCTGTCCGTATTTCTTTGAAAATGACGTTAATGTGGCCATCACGAGCAATGGCGAGTCCAATATATCAATAATAAAAATGTGCAATTAATGAACATTCTTCATGAGGTTATGAATATCTATGGCGGAGGTGACGTGAATTTTCCCCCAAATTCGTACGACTTGACTATCCTAGTTTTTTTATTTACAGTATGAAGTCGTGGTGGACGGTTAAACAATGATCCATTTCAGACATAATGGCATACATGTGTGGAATTCCTGACATAATGACATACATGTCTTCTTTCAAATAAACAAGGATTTCGTTAAATCCACGCCCTATTAGGAAAACCTTTTATTATATCGATATAGCTCGTTATTACTGTGAAATATAATTGTAGTCCATTTTTCCCCATAACAATGCCCTCTGTTAGAGCTGTGTCATTAACAAATAAGGATATAATACGTTTCCATTCCTTTTCTAGCAGTTCTATCATATATTGTTTTTAATGAATAAATAAATTTTAGGACAGCTTCGAGCAAAAAAAGTGTTTTTTTTTCCAAAAGTCAATTGTGTTCTACTGATACATCGCCTGAAAAGTGGATATCAAAAAGCACAACCTGTCATGTATTGATTAAAACAAGATGCATGTGAGTTACTAAGGAACTTTTGCTTTGTAATTGAAAGCCCTTTTGGCGTGGACATCGTAAAAATGACCGAAGAGCTTTCACTGGGTGGCACGTATCTGAGAGATCCAATATTCAATGATTCCGACTCATAAAGGGGGGTCGAACTTGAGCAGTGACGAAGATTATGTTCGCTTTGACGCCACTGGTCGTTAAGAAAACCCCGTAAAAAAGGTCCAGAGGAATCAAATATTACTATCTCGATGGTTCGGTTTGCATAAATACTCGCTGACGTGTATGATAGTTTTCTTTCAACTCTTAAAAAAGTTGGAATTTCGATTGAAGTAGATTTAACTGTAGGTTAACTGTACAGATTTAGTAGTAGTAGGTTTAACTGTACTAAAGGCCGAATTCTTGTGCGAAATTAAATGAAAAAATAACGGGAACATTTTCGACAGATCTTGCGTTTCGTTGACAAAAAATTGTTGGTTGCTTGTTCACTAAACCGGGCGATTTGAATTTGGAAACCAAAGTTTAAATAGTTGACTGGGAAAACCAAACAGGAAGACTGGGAAAGATCATGGGAGTCAAGGCTACATTAATAATAAAGTTATATCATGCACTCCTGTTGCTCGACCACGTAATTTGTCATGCCGATTTGTCTTAATTATCCGAAAAATGTGAAAATAAGAAAGAAAATTAATAAAATATTATATTGCAAAGCCTCTTCGTACAACAAAAACAAAATTTATTGTTATAATTTTTGGATAAATTTGTTTACAACTAGCAAATTACACCAATACAATGCATTTAATTCAGAATCAAACGATAAAAAAAAAAAACTTCAGGAAAACTTAGTTTTTTCTTATTAGACCAACATTTTCATTTGTGAGGCACAGTGACTCATCGCTAATAACCTCACTCTTTCTCGTAGGCTTTATTAGGTGTGCAACTAAGTTCTCGCTGATTTTTATTTTTATAAAAATGCAACTTTATTATGAAATATGTTTACAAATGATGCATTGAAAGTATTTCCCATCGCTGACTCCTACCTTTTCCTATCTTTCTGGCAAAGGTCGAATTCCGTCCCGGTAACAATGTTCATTTTTAGACGCCATCCACGAATCTAGCCATTCCTTAATGTCGTCTTATGAATGGAACTGTTGGTCAGCCAGACCATGTGCCACCGAACGAAACAAGTGACAATCGGACGCTGCAATATCTGAAGAATGTGGCGGATGGGATGAGACCTCCCATTTCAGCGTTTTCAGGTCGAAAAAGGGTGATTTTTTAATCGTAGTTTTTTTAAACATCGAATAAAACACCCGAATTTGTAAACACAATTTTTCGATAAAACAGCGGATTTTCATTGAGCTTTTGTAAGGCCCATTCACCAAAAATTAGACGTTGTGGTAGGTCATTCGTCATTGCATGATGAAATGGCAGAGTATACTGTACACTTTTCACTTTGACAGATGACGTTTGAACGCCATTACCAACCAGTGCTGCAAACCTGAAAAACTTAACTATTAAAAAATCACCTATATTAACGGGAATGGCCACGTGAGGCCAAGCGTTATCATGCTGAAGAATCACTTATTCTTGTCTCTCCACGTATTGTGGGCGTTTCTCGCGCAAAGTTTAGCGAAATCGCATTAATTGAAGTCGATGCAGAATCTCAGTGATGGTTTCGCTTGATTTCAATAGCTCTTAATAAATAACACTGACCTAATCCAACCAAATACAGAGCATAACCTTTGCAGCCTGAATATTCGGACGAGGCGAAGACGTAGAAGCATGACCGAGGAGCCCCTATGACTTTGTTTTCTGTGAATTACTGTAATGAATTCATTTTTTTTATCGCCCGTTACAATAAGATGAAGAAGATCCTTCCTTTTTTATCGCTGAAGCAATTCTTCACAAGCGAAAAACGACGCTAAGCGTTCCTTGGCTTTAACTCATAAATAATCCAAGTTCATTGCATTTGAATCATTCCCAACACATGCAATTGCTTGGAAATGGCTTGACGGTTAACTTCTAATACTGGAGCAAGTCCTATCTGCGTTTGACACGGACCCCCATCAAGCAATGCCGTCAATTCAGTGTCTTCGAAGGTTTTCGTTTTCGTCTTCCTTCACGCGAACGGTAGTCAACATCAAAATCACCATCTTTAGGGCGGCGGAACCCATCTTGATACGTGGTTTCACTTAAATCAGCGTCTCCGTAAATGTTTTGAAGCTCTCGATGAGCTTCAGCCGCCGTTTTCTTCGATTGAAAGAAGAATATTAGTACTTCCCGCATATGACGATTATTGGGTGCAAAATCATACACACAACACGCAGCCAATAGAATATAACGTCAAAAAGAAATCACTATTGTGTGTTTGCCATATGCCTAAGCTTGTCTCATGACATTTAGGCACTTACAGCTGGCGCCATCTGTAGGCAAACAGCGGGAACTTAGTGGCGCACCTAGCATAATACACAGCATCAAAGCGTACCATCTTTATTTAAAGAATAAAAGGAAAAATTTCTATTTTCCTAAAAGCAGCTTTTCAGTAGTGGTGTGAGCATGGCTTTTTCTACTGGGCCGAATTTGCCCAATTTTGAATTTGAACCACTCATGATTATAAGACACTAGCCGACCCGGCAAACGTTGCTTTGCCTTCAAATTTTATTTTTATTGGAAATGTTTCAATGTTAAACAAAATTCTGTTTAAATACCGTTAGCAGGAGCAGAAAAAATTGCTTTTTAATTTGTGGTTTGTATAGGAGGTACCATTCCCCATTGTCCAATCCCGCCCATATTTGCAGCAGCACTTAAGATATGTACACCAAACCGATGTACTAAATTTTGTTCAAATAACGTAAACAGGAGCAGAAATATTGGATATTTAATTTATGGTTTGTATGGGAGGTACCACGCCCCATTGTCCAATCCCGCCCATATTTGCAGTAGCACTTAAGATATGTACACCAAACCTACGCACCAAATTTTGTTCAAATACCGTAAGCAGGAGCAAAAGTAATTGATTTTTAATTTTTTGTTCGTATGGGAGGTACCACGCCCCTTTGTCCAATTGGACCGAATTGTAAATCTAAACCATCCCGGGCACCACCCAGACGCATATACAAAAATTTATTCAAAGCGGGCCAGCCGTTTAGGAGGAGTTCACTGACAACGCCCGTACAGTAGAATCTATATATATAAAAATGAATATCTGTCTGTCTTTATTATGTCACTCGCCTCGATTTCGACCTTCGGACATAGTTAAAAACCTTCTCCTGGCCGACACGAATAAGCCCTGAAAGTTTCATGAAGATCGGGTACGCCGTGTGAGAGGAGTTCTCTTACAAACTATTTTTGTACACAGACAGACAGATATTCATTTTTATATATATATAGATTTTTGTGCCTATTTATATGATTTTTACATTATTGGGTCTAAGTGATAGATGGCTTTCAGTGTCACAGTTTACAGAATATTGATTTTTATAGCAATTTGTACGTATTATTCTAGAGCAAGTCTTTGCGCTACACAGTGAGCATTAGCTGTAACTGTCACATTTCCTATCGCTTTCAAAAGTGTTGCCGATAAGAACAAAAACAATAAACTCTCTAAATTACAAATCGCCTTCAAGTTACCTTCGCTGCGATGATTGTATTTTTATGTAATTCAATTTTATTTTATGTTTTGGAACTAATAAGATTGTCTTACAGAGAAGCTACCTATAATATCACAAATTATATGACAAATCGAAATGGAATGGACAAAACTAAACAACAACGAAATAAATGGATATAATTTTATAGATACTCCCTTGAAAAACAAAAAAACAAACAAAAAACAGAAGCGACAATAACAAAATCATATCATAAATTGCTAATCAAAGTGAAAACATTCACATTTAAGCCATCTGTACAGGCAAAACACAATCGTCAGCATGTAATAAAAGGCGTTTTATTGGGATTTCGTTAACGTTTGATTGCAATTTCGGGCGTAAGACGTTTTGTGTGGCTTATTTTGGACACACGTCTCATATTTGTACAACAATATGCCATGGATTAGTTATGATGAGACGACAGACGGCCACATCGACGGGTGGATGATCGCCGAAACGACAGTATCGATAACAAAGTAAATGTGCGGGTACACAAACATAATACTTAAGTATATCCTATACTTAATGCACAGCAGTTCATACACAACAAACACCCGAAAACGCTCACTCATACACACACACCACACACATTTCTTACAGCTACATATAATTGGTATTACGTCTATGGCTGTTGTAACAACAACAACAACAACAACTGCAGCAAATTGCGGTTAATATTCGTCCATTGTTTGTGTTGGGTGTGTAAGAGTGCCTGATGTTTAGGCCAAATATTAACACGGCACGTGTTAATATTAAGCCTCAAACGTAGTTTCTTGTTATTATGAAGGAACACTGTGAGCTATTTGAACATAATATTAAGGGGCGTTTAAACAGTTTTGTGTAAATGTTATATCTTCTCTGTCCAAACATTCTGATTAAAGATTATGATTAATTGCCCAAGATAACAAATTGTTGTAATGTTGCAATGCCTGGGAACACCGGCACTAGCAGATGCAATTTTACGTTACTGGCAAACTGCAAATGTATTAAATAAACATTTGACAAAAAGAATAACTAATATTTGTTTAAATTATAGTCACTGAATTGCAATTGCAAATAGCAAATTTGTAGATTCAGACATTTGAAATTCACTTGAATTAAGTCTGTGTAGGAAAATGTGGGCCCTGGGTGGTTAAATTTGCGGGCCGTTATGAAATTTGTTCTTGGTTTTCAGAATAATTCCACGAATCAAATAATACTAACCGTTCTTCAAAGTCGGTGTAAATGTCAGATATTCTGTCCAAAAAAATGTAAAAAAATTCTGAATTTTTTTTTAAATCTTTATTTATTTGTCCGAGTCTATTTGCTCGCATTTAAAGTACAGGGTGTCCGTCGGGAAGGAATACTACTTTGTTTGTTTATAATTTTTAATTAAATGAAAGAGAGCGGATCTTATATTGACATATGTTTTATTTAATGTCGGCAATTATGTATGGAATACAATATCAGATAAATGTCCGCCTCTGTTAACCTCACAAATGCGAGCCCTTTTGAGTACATTTTTCATTACATTCTCACACATTTCACGCGGTATTTCATTAATTTCATCACGAATATTTTGTTTGAATTGCTCAAGCGAATCTGGTTTGTCTGCATAAACCTTCGTTTTCAGATATCCCCACAAAAAGAGGCCAATCAACATCACCATTTCTTGAAATATCTTGTTGTGGAAAGAGGTCTCACAGTAATTCCATTGTAATCCTGGCTGTATGCGATGTGGCACCGTCTTGTTGATACCACATGTTAATCAAGCTCAAAGCTTGCAGTTGTGGCGTTAAAAAGTTTTCAATCATATCACGATATCGCTCTCCATTGACAGTTACCGTTAAGCCGTTTTTAGTTTCAAAGAAGTAAAGTCCAACGATTCCTTCTGACCAAATTGCACACCAGACTGCCACTTTTAATGGATGCAAAGTTGACTGATGAATAATTTGAGGGTTTTCCATTGCCCAGAACCGGCTATTTTGTTTATTCACATATTCATTTACTCAGATGAAAATGTGCATCGTTACTCATTATGACTTTTTCATGAAAATCGGGGTTATCATGAACGATCTATAACATCCTATTGGCATATGTACTGCGGCGTAAATGGTCTTATGGAAGAAGCTCTGAGTCTTAAATGGAAATAAATGCAAATCCTTGTGCAAAATTAAGGCCAAAGTTGTTCTTTGAAGACCAAGCTTCTGAGCACGGCGTCGAATTGAGGTTGATGGATTGTTTTGAATACTTTCTTGAGCAGCAGTAATGTTTTCAGCCAATCTTGCAGTATGTTGTGGTCCATGCTTGACCCTATCACCTACAGACCCTCTTTCTTCAAAATCATTCAATACACGATAAATAGTGCGTCTTGTTGGCACGTCCTTCTTTCTCATCGTCACAGTAACCGATGATTGATTTTGATAAAATATTTTAATGATTAAAACAAACAAACAAACAAAACGAATATTTTTCCATAATAAATTTGCCACTTCTCTACTTCACGACTGTCAAATATGAACTGTCAAGACTAATGTTTACCAAAAATGGCGGCAAAACAAAGTAGTATACCTTCCCGGCGGACACCCTGTATTCCAATAGTTTTTTTTCCAAATCTAATAACTTCCTTTCGAGAAGGCCTTCAAAACACGCTGTGACTCACACTGACAGTCTTCTATCGACCTATAATGGTATACCAAATCCATTTCATTCAAATTTATCGTCCCTAGACTCAATATCGTTATGCCAATATTTTTTTTCAAACCTGGTATCATGCCTAAAAGTCACCTTCCAATATAGCCTCTAGAGTGCGCTGTGATTCACTATAAATCTCTTCAATAGATTCAAAATGGTATCTCCGTGACCGCCTTTCTGGTTTAGGAAATTGCCTTATTTCACATGACGCTAAATCAGGCAAACACGGTAGTTGTAGAACAATATTAGTTGAATTGTTCATAAAAAACTCACAAAGTTCCAATGCAAGGTGATATGACGCATTATTGCAGTGCAAAAACTAAGAATTCTCTGCTTATAAATGCGGCTACTTTTTTTGAGCGAACAGCTTCACGCAAACAGCGCATAACTCTGAAATAATATTGAGAGTTGTACGTTTAGACGTGCGGAAGAAACTCATAGTGCTCTAAATAATCGTAGAAAACTGTCAACATATCCTTTCTTTTCTGAGCGATTTTGGAATAATGTTTTTGATTTAGATTCACTTTTGTCTTATATTCACCCCATATATTTTTTCTTTCCGAATTATAAACATATTTCCGAATCTCATCTTCCTAGCGTTTTGTAACTTGCTGGCTGGCGGAAATCATCTGTTCACCGATTTTAACGCGATGGTCTTTCTCGAGAAAAAGTTAATGTTTTCGGTACAAATCGAACTTTAACGCATCTGAGGTCTAGCGTATATTTTAAAACGGGGTTGATCGATCCGTTTAAATTGACGACATCATCAGCAAAGTTTCTAATTGTTAATCAATGGTTTTTGAGCACCAACTCCCTGTTTTGTTCGTCATAAATTTAATCGGTAAATGTTGAGGGTCGTCCGGAGAACACTTCGTTTTCAACACTTCGTTTACAATTAACGAATAAACAGTAACATTTAAAAAAAAAAATATAAAAATACCCATTTTTATGTTCAGTGCTCTGTGAGCAAGTTGTTCGCCACCAAGCCTAATTTACCCAATTTTGAACTCAACCCGTTTATGACTATTCTATTGGTCCTTGCCAATAATATTTTTTGTTCCCGATTTTGAGCTGTGGTCAGGAAATGTACTCGATTTGCCATTTCTTTTGAAATAGCTAATATATGTCTCTAATTTGAATTACCCGTATAAAACGAATCTCAGAAATATATATGTATATGTATATGTGAATGATTTCGAAGAAAGAGGGTCTATAGCTGATAGGGCCAAGCTCAGACCACAACGTACTGCAAGATCAGCTGAAAACATCAATGCTGGCCAAGAAAGTGTTTAAAACAATCCATTAACCTCAATTCGATGCCATGCTCAGGAGCTTAATCTTTAAAAAAACAACCTGGGCCACAATTTTGCACAAGGATTTGCATTTGTTTCCATTTAAGATTCAGTTGACACAAGAGCTTTTCCCGCAAGACCATTTACGTTGCCGTACATATGCCAATAGGATGATACAGCTCGCCCATGACAACCCCGATTTTCATGAAAAAGTCATAATGAGTGGCGAGTAGAAACATTTAGGAAAAATTTTCTTAAAAGATCAACTGGTCCCAAGTAAAGTATGTTATAACGAAAGACGTATCTACCGATCCTCAGATAAGTAGGCATGTCTAAAACACCCTCTTCTCATACATAATAATTGACTTTACAGTATTTCCAATGACAATTCATGTTTTTGAGAACATATCAATAACCACGCCCACAGTTGATGTGGTGAATTACAAAATCTATGAGCTAGAATGGCCATTTTAAGCATATGTAAAGGGTAGCGCATAAGTAACGTCAACAACGACTATATTGAATGCGTTCTTGTGCATCATTTGGTTTTAACTCGTGAACCAATTGCATCTTATATGGGAAAAGACATAACATATGTAAAATCCTTTGCAAAGACCGCCTAGATATCTCTAACTGCTGAGAACGTCGTCTAGTGGAACTGTAGGGGTGTTCCTCAATACTTGCATACACTCGAGCAACGGTCACTTCATTTCGAACTGCACGAGGTCTTCCAGCACGCGGAAGATCACAGACAGCGCTAGGAACATTTCGAACATGAAAGAAATTTCAATATGATCTGAATAATCGAATGCTGGCTTTCAAAGCAAAATTGAACAACTTTGGTTTTTTGTTCTGGGCTGAGTTTTTCCATCATAAATTTCGCAAGTGTTATTTAGCTAATTCTGTAAAGGGACGAAAAAAAAACTTAAACCAAAAATGTATTCACTGATCAAATCTTAGCGTTACTTATGCGCCACCCTATATACAAATGGTGCAATTGTTAAAAAAGGCGGTGAAAATGCCCTGTATTTTAAAGCTGTTGACAGTAACGTATAGGTCGTTGCACTGACCCATCGTCAAATAAGTGGACTAACTTTTACCATTTATCATTCTATCAATTAGCCCTTGGTTTTGATGAATATGTCTATTTTCTATTACTTTTCAGCAATCTCGTTTGCTATTGAGGTGGTTCCTTAAAAATTGAGTGATTTGGATAAGAGCCAGAGCTTACCAGTACGTTCGTACAATGCCATACTACAGAGTTATCCATTTTTCGGTTTCAAAAGTAAAGTTAAATAAAACACATAAAGTTGTGATTTCGATGAAGCTTTCATTTCATTACAATACTTGGACCTTGCCATTATGTACGAAATACAATGTCATTTAAATGACTCTCCCTGGAATGGTAAATGCAGTGCATCCTTTTGAGGTAGTTTTCGACCCCTTTTTCCCACATTTCGGGTGGTGCGTTTGGCAATTATCCGCCAAAACATGGTCTTTGATGTAGCCCCACTAAATAAAGTTTAACCCCGTCAAATCGCATATTCTTTGTGGCCAATTGACGTCGCCAAAGCGTGAAATTACGTTTCCTGGAAACTTCTCATGCAATGGAATCAAAATCGGATTTTAACAATTTTAAGCATTCTTTGGTTGTTAGGCGATTCATATTCGTAAATGACAAACATTTCACTAAACAGAAAACACTTTAGATGACAGGTATTTAATAGCTGACAGCCTTGCCAGATCGGCGGTTTTGAAATCGCTAAATGACCTGTGTTTTTTTAACGAACTAATGGTAATTTTGTTTAAAAAATCTTGAAAAATGACTATTATTCTGACTTATTCAACTATAAGAGTTTGTTTGATTCCACTGTGTTGACACAAATAAAATGAAACAAAAATACGTCCTTAGTAAAAGGCCACTTAAATTGTGCTTTAAGGCTTTATAAGGTGAGAGATATTAATATATTCATGAAATAAGTCTTAATATTTTTGCAGTATATTCGCAATTAAATACAAGTTAAAGGACTGTAACAATAATATTTACTTACAAAAGTAGATCGCGGCCCGATGGTTAGAATATGAAGGTAACGTTCATATAGTTGTGAGTTCGAGGCCCGATGCAAACAACAAATCTTTCTTTGAGCGACAACTATATCGATGTGCCTAACGAACTAAAGAGTGACCCAACAAGAACGCAAGATTTAAATGACTGATGCAGTAATTGAATTGTTTCTCTGGCTGTATGGCATGTGGCGCCGTCTTGTTGAAACCACATGCCTTCTACATTCATTTCTTCAATTCTAGGCACGAAAAAACTGGTTATCATTTCACGATACCGAACACCATTGACTGTTTGCGCTTGACAAGCCTCATTTTCATAAAAAAAAGGTCCAATGATTCCTCCAGCCCAAAATCCACACCTCACAGTGACACGTTGAGGATGCATTTGCTTCTCGTGAATCACTCGAGGATTTTCTTCACCCCAAATGCGACAATTCTGCCTATTGACGAGCCCTTAAGTTGGAAATGGGACTCGTCACTAAAGATGATTTTATCGGCAAAATCAGCATTTTCATGTTCTCTCTCCAATACCCAATTAACGAACTCCCTTCGCTGTCCATGGTCAGCTGGCTTCAGTTCTTGGGTCAATTGAACTTTGTATGCGTGAAGATGTAAATCTTTCGTCAAAATTCCCTGCATAGTGGATTTGGAGACACCAATTTGCTGAGCTCGGTGTCGAATTGAGGTGGATGGAGTTTGAGCGACATCCTCACGTACAGCTGCGACATTTTCGGTCGATCGACCTGGTCGAAGGCACATTGTTGTCTTTGCATCACTTACAGATCTAGTTTTGGCAAATTTATCCATTAATCTCTTTACAGTTGACTCTTTTGGAGCATTATTGTGACCCCAAATTGAGGGCAATTTGCGAACTGTAGCCGCAAAACTTTCACCATTTTGGTAAAACAATTTCACACTGAGAATGCGTTGTTCATTTGTGTAGCGCTCCATTTTTACTAACCTCGTACCTTCTACTAGCAAACAATAACTATTGTTCAAATGTTAAACAATGACACTTCGAATGGCGCCCAATTTAAATCTTGCGTTCTTGTTGCGACACTCTTTATTAGTGTAGTCGAGTCGAGTCGAGTCGAGAAAATGTCGTTATAAAGCAAATCCATTTCATTGAGTTTAAAAATGGACTGAGTAAAAGCTCATTGAATGAGAGAAGCTTTGAATAACAGCTTTAGAGTTCTGCAAAAGTCAACAACTGATGACAATGCCACCCCCATTTCCCCATTAGTTTGAATAATAACACAATTAATTAAATTTTTTTTTCACAAATTTTATATATTTCATTTTTTTCATTTACGAGATTGTTTTTAGCTCCTTTTCTTATTAAATTTGTATTGTGTGTGTGTGTTTTTTTTTATTTTGTCTCTTCTATACATTACAATAATAATAATAATATATAAATTATTGATGTTTTCTGTCGTTTTTTTGTTTTTTTCTTATGCATTTAATTTTAACTTAAACACTAAATTGTACACTTAACGTTTATAAGAAATGATATAGATGTAAGTTATAAACGACCGCATTGTAATTAATTGTTAATTAATTGTTCTTAAATATTATTATTTCTCTATAACTACCAAGTGACTAATTACATTTAAAAGAGAGAAGGACTTATGAGAAACTAAATGATATACGTAGCGATTTCATATATATAACATTATTATATACTACACAGACACATTAATAAGATGTGGACAGACAAAAAAAAAAATAAAACAAAATAAAATAAAATAAAATTTCAAAAAAAAACAAAAAAACATTGCAAATATTAAAAGGCCGTATTAAAACATACAATATTAATAATTTTATGTACAAAAGCCGTTTGAGAGAAATGTAGAGAAATGTGATAGATGAGAACAAAATTAGAAGAAGTATGAAATAGTATCACAATTTTTTTTTATAAAAAATGTATTTTATTTATTATTATTAATTTTTATAAATGATTTATGTGTTTTATTATTTCTTTTTTCCTTTTGCAATTTAGTAACATAAAAATAACCACAAAAACTTTGAATTATATACAAAATAAAATGGAATAACATGTTGTGAGATTTGAAAAAAAGTTTCAGATTTTTTTTTTACATTTTTCTTTATTGCACAATAATTGTAGATAGTTTTTGTTTAATATTTTACAAACTTTTTAGACTTTTTGTTTTTTATAATAATTTTGTGGATTTTTCTATCTCTTTTTATTCATTTAAGTTGTTAAGGTTTTAAATTCGAATTTTTGATTTTCTTAAAGATTTCTCTTTTCGGGATCATTTTTTTTTTCTTTTTGTTTGTTTGTTAAGACATTTTTGGTTTTAGCCCCAAATCCTTGATATTGTTTTAATAATCTTGTTTTATTTTCTTACGATTTTATTTTAATGAAACGAAATCAGTCTCTTTTTTTGTTTATTTGTATTTGTTTAAAGCGTTTTTTCATTACTCTCAACGTTTCTTTCAAGTTTTCCGCGCAAACAACTGGATCTTTAATATTTTTCGTACATTTTTGTTGTTGTGGTTGTTCTTCTAAATAAGTAAGAAAAAATCTTTGGATTTGTTTCAATAAAAATAAGTTTGTTTTTGTTTCAGTACCTCTTTTTTGTTTTTTGTTATTGTGCACCATAAACAATATTTTCACATCCAGTTTATATCGATTTTTTTCGAAATTATGTTTCTTTATGGCCGAAAAACAAAAAGATTTCGGTGTTCATTTCATTCACTATTTATCATCATATATTCGACAATTAATGATTTGTTTTTGCTACACATCATTTCATATTTCATGCGTAGATTCATTTCTGGTACAATGAAATCACCGCACGGGTGAGGAAAAGCGAATGAAATGAACACAAAAGGTCCATATTCCAGAAACCAGCCCACCAGATATCTCAAATCATGGTGGTATTCCTTGCTACTCCGGCCCCCCCTTACAAGCATCCACGTATACGTAAATTTTGATCATGTGTACGTAATAATATTTCCATAGATATTTTGCACACACGTATTTTTTCATGTGGGTCTATGTATGAGTGACATGATCATACTGCGCGAGATTGCTTTGGAGTGGGCCGGAAAGACAAGACGTCTTGGTGTTCTAGGTGACCATGTTTGCTATTTTTCATTGCCATTCTTTGCTATGTGGATTTTAAAATGTTGTGGCTGCCGACAAGATTTAAAGTGAAGAAAGTAGGAATTGAAGCTTTAAGCTGACATTCCGATTCCTACCTCTCCAATCCGATCACTCTCACCATAAATATGACGAGATCATATTTATGATAAATTTGTACAATTGAGTTATGAATTTTTGAGATTTAAAGTGAAAATCTCTCTCTGTGTTTTACTACTAACAAAATTGGATATATCCTATGTTACCCTGGAATCCGGGAAATTGTTGTGTGTTGGATTTATACAGTTAACGCTAATGATGACGATGCAGGAACTCTAAAGCAGAGAGCGGATTTTAAATTTGGATTCATTCCTCTTTTAGGCCACTCATCTAAAATGAAAGAGAAAAAAAGGAAGAAATTTTAATATGGACATTTGAAAAATTAGTAAAAAGAAAAACTTCGAAATTTAAAAAACGGCACGTATAACGATTATTTGCTAAAATAAAATAGTGTCAAATTTTAGCCCGAGATATAGGAAAAATATATTAGGCATATATCTGTGGTCACAACCCGTAACAGTCTAACTCGAGTTAGGACACAATTGAGTTATTAGCACCATCCTGTTCAGCGTATCTAAATTTATTTGCTCTAAATTTTTCATGTTTGTATCTTTTCTAGGAAGGCAATTAATCCTAAAAAACTTAATAGCTTAAGTTATTTTTCTAAATGACTGTTTTGGCATAACTGCCTAAGTCAATTTAAGATTACAACAAATATAAACATTATTTTTTCATCATTGCCTAAATCAACTTAAGTCGTTAACCCAAAAAATAGAGAAACAATTTTATTTTACTAACTTGAGTTAAGCTCTTATTCCGAATTACAATTTCGTTTTTTGATAAACATAAATTGAGTCAAGGTGTTTCTCCAAACAAAAAAATTGTTATTTAATCTGAAATAATAGCCTTACTCAACTTGAACTTTTTGACTTTCTTTCGTTCAACAATTCATAAGAGCCTAAGTGCCTTTTTCGATATTATCTTTTGACTGCGAGAATAAACAACTATTTTTTGTTAACAACTAAGTAAAGAAATTCGTTTCCTTGGAATCTGTAGCAAAGTTTTCAAAAAAACACCTTCTCCTGATTTTCAGTGAAGATTCAAAACTTTAAACTCCTGTACCGAAAATATTGAAAAACAGACTTAGTCTGTTATAGGTTGTGACCACAGATATAATAATAATAAAAAGGTATGAACAACCAGATCTACTCTCGAAGATGACTCGGAAAATCTATAAATTATGAAAAAAGTTTCCATTCTATTGCAGGTTCTTTTTTTCGACCTATAGGAGACAAAACGAGCACATCGCTTTTTAACGTGAATATTGATGGTAATTCTAGAAGACATACTCGTACATTAGTACAACAACCTAATTGAAGGTTAATATACAAAGTATGTATAATGGCGAAATTCTAGTTTGGCCTATTTAATTGTCAATCACTTATGAGCGAGCAGAATCCGCTCCAAATTTTTTCCAACAATTCAAGACTTTCGACCTTCGGCAATTATTGCCACGTAATGCCATCAGGCATCCATCTGGTGATAACCAAAATGAAAAGGACAAAAGTTAGAGTAACCTAACTGGTTAACATTTGTTACATGAACCTTAACTCACTTATCCAGGTATCGTAAATAAATATTATTTGATCGATTTTTATCTAAAAAAGCATTGATATGGAAATATCGTACACACACATGAAATATATAAAAATGTTTTTATTTCAATATAATTCAAATAATACATATGATAATTTTTTAATCGTCGTTTTTATTTTAAATCGAATAAAACACTCAAATTTGCATCATCTATCAAAATTTTTTATTGGAATCGATAAATTGGTTTTTGCCATTTAATTTTTAAAGATAATTTCATGTAAATGTTGTCAGCGGCTCCGTCTTTCAAAGTCCATTTGGAAGGTCCAATTTTTCGTCACTTTTTCGAGCATTTCGTGTTCCACGAATAATGCGTGCTATGTTATCCTGTAAGGCTTCAATAGTGTTCGGCTTGTCCACATAGACTAAGGATGTGACATAACCTCACAAGAAATAATCAAGAGGCGTTAAATCGCAAGATCTTGGGCCAAATCGAGACATAAGCTGCTCACCAAATTCATCCATCAGCATATCCATTGTTTCACGAGCGGTGTGGCATGTTGCACCGTCCTGATGAAACCACATGTCAACCAAGTTCAACTCAGGCAATTGGGGGAAAAAAATTCCTTGTGGTTGAGTAACACCTGCCCAATCGCTGAGAACGGCAACGAATTGACATTTCACGATCATCATTAGCACTGGTCGCTACGGCTGCAATATTTTCTTCGATACGCATGCGAGTCAATAGTTTTGTGTCCAACAGAGTAAATTTGGTGCGAAATTTTGAGATAACAGCACGAATTGTTGATTCAGCAGGTCGATTATGACGACCATAAAATGATCGTATCAAACGATGCACATTTGTCACAGAGCACGAATTTTGATAATAAATTTTAACGATTTACAATCGTTCCTCGTTTATTAGTCTTTCCATGATGAAATGGCAGGGTCTACTGTACACTTTTCACTTCGACAGATGACGTTTGGACGCCATTACCAACCAGTGCTGCCAACCTGAAAAACTTAAATCTTAAAAATCACCCTATATGTAACAAAGTTATATTTTTGACTAATTTTGTTATAAATCGATTATATTTCAGTTATATATCAATTATGTTTTTACTCTAAAAATCGAAAAATCAGTAACGGTTTTTTAAAAAACTAAACAAAAATTTAACCTGATTTTTTAATTCATTTTTAATTGATTTATAGTCTAGAAAACTAAAATTGAAAGCCGTGAGTGATTTTATGATAAAAATCAAGACTAATTTGAACTTTTACTCCACACAGCATTTCCTAAAAGGGAAAGATACGAATCCAGGATTATATGCCTTAAATTATATAATTTGTATGGAAGGTATCAGGAACGGCGGGTTTCTCCTATTAATTTTTACACAGTTTGCCCAACTTTGCACTAAATATTATTGACTAAAATCAAATGGGCCCGATAATACGGTCCATTTTTATTTTCAAGTACTACCGAACCAGCCCGTCAATGTGTACAAACTTTGACAGAATTTAATTTAACCGAGTAGAAGATGTAAACTGATGAATATTTCAGATAAGTTGGTTATTTGTATGGAGGCGCTAGAAGGGGAACAATTAATCGACAGATTTTTTCAGATTGCATCAACAGTTATGGATCAAAATAATAGGCAAAAATTCAGGTCACTGCAATCTGCCAATTAGAAGCATTAAGGAAAAATTAAATTTTGGAAAATTGGCATGAGAAACTATCAGAAAGATGGACCAGTAGAGCACATTTCCTCGGCGAAATATTGAGCTGCGCCAAGTTTTTAGAAGTTTCAAGACTTAAAGCAATTACCGTGTCTATTAAATGCCATTTTTTTTCTTTCCTTAAACATAAACCCATCTTTTTGTTTTATATTTTTAAAGTTGAGAAAACAAAAATCAATCTGCGTTTTTTTTTTTTTTGATTTCTAAAAAAAACATCACTCATGACTTATATTTATTCATTTATAAAAATAAAAGTTAAACAATTCTTTTGATTTTTATTATGACAATTAATTATAATAATTATAATTAATTATAATAATATTATAATAATTTTTAAAAAATAAAATCATTTTTATTTGCGATAATTAATTTTTATAATAAAAATCTAAAATAATATTTATTTTTGGTAAATATAATAAAGATGAACAAATAATTATTAAATATTATTTATATAAATACATATTACTCATAACCGTTACGGTCCCTGTTTATATCAGTCTAGTGATCGTTGGCTATCGCCTGATCAGATCAGGCGGAAGACATGTTTTTAGTGTCATGGACGTGCCCGGGATTCGTGATGCTAATATTGAATCCGAACATCACCTGGTTGCAGCTAAGGTATGCATGAGATTAAGCAGAACGAAAAATGTTCGTAACCAGGCACAAAGGAAGCTTGACGTCGCTAGGCTGCATATTCCTGAAATAGCCACCGCCTACTCTACCAAACCTCGCAACTACTACAACTAAACGCCCCTGATCCTGATGTTCCTGACGCGCAGTTGCAACATATTGCGCATTCTATGACAACTGCTGCACACACCATACATGCGTATGAGAAAGCGCGCTCATACAAGCCCTGGTACAATGAAGAATGTCGCATAGTGTCTGAGGAAAAGGATGCTGCATACAGGGCAACGTTGCAGCCAATTGTAATGCATGCAGTTAGCGAACTCTACAAGGAGGAAAGAAGAGAGGCACACCAACTTTTTAGGCGGAAGAAGCGGTTGTGGAAAGAGAGTGAGGAAATGAAAGGTACAGGGATAGAGGTAAAGCCCGAAAATTCTACCAAAATATAAGAAGTACAAGGTATGGAACAGGGCTTCCCTTCTGTAAGGACAGCGACCAGATTTCCGGTCACAGATATGCAGAATGTGCTGCAACTATGGAGAGAGCATTTTTATAAGCTCTTAGTTCCGGATGGCAGCATGAGTGAGAAAATCACCCCGATTATCAACGATGGCATAAATTGCCCAGCTCCGAGCCAAACAGAAATCAGAACATCTGTATTGCGGCTTAAGAACAACAAAGCTGCGGGCGCTGAGCGCCTGCCAGCAGAGCTGTTTAAAACTGGTGGCGTTGAGCTGATAAACAACCTGCATCAGCTCCTAAATACGGCACGACTAAAACTTCATTGAACAGACCAGGCTTTTTAAGTACTGTCAAAACTTGGAGTGACGAATTGGATGAGAAGCGCAGAAGATCGAAGCGTTTGGAATTATTTTCTACGGTCGACATATAATAGATAAACATGTCTATTCCAGTCGCCAGTTAAGAAGAAGAAGAAGTGATCGTTGACCAACCAACATTAGGATGAGAAGACGCAGCTGAAACCAATCCAGAAGTGATCATTTGAATGACGTTTTTTTTATGAAATAAAAGTTTTATCGCTTCATGTGGATTTTTGGGTACTTTTTGACCACTTTTTCGCACATTTCGGGCAGTATCTCGGCGATAACTTGACGAATGTTGGTTTTCAAATGCTCCAACGTTTGGGGATTATCCGCCTAAACACGGTTTTTGACGTAGTCCCGCAATTAAGGTCTAATTGCGTCTAATCGCATGATCATGGTGAACAATTGACGTCTCACTTCTCATGCAATAAAGTTAAAATCGGTTGTGTTGTGTTTCTCGTGACTCCGTCTTGTTGAAATCACATATTGTCTTCAATTACAGTCCAAAAAAAAGTCAGTTATCACACGGCCACAGCGCTATGAATTCAAATTCGGATTATCCGCCACACTCTCACATTGCGATGACGCAGAGGCCTAACCACATTTATATCGCTTCCAGTCTCTTTGAATTTCTTTATAATCTTGCCAATTCTTTGCACAGTAGGTCGATTATAATGACCATAATCGCACAGTACGAAAAGTGCCCACATTTGAATCACCACTTATATTGTAAGTTTTAACCATACCTTTCACTAAATAAATAATACTTCAGATGACAGACGCTTAATAGCTGATACGCTTGCCAGACCAATGACTTTGAAACCACTAAATAGAAAAACCTATACTATAAAAAATTCTGAAAAAGACTCATTTTCCGGAGATTTGGATTTAGTTGTTGTATGAAAAGTTTTTTTCTTACTAGTCAAATTGACCACAATTCTTCGCACACGGGGTGGCTCACCAATTGTACTACAATATGAAATTCAAATACTAGTTTTTTTAAATCAATGTATTTAATTCATTTTTTTATTGTAGAAAAAATTCAATTTTATTTTATATAACTAATTGGATTTGAAGATGATAGACATTAAATGACCTCCACACTCATTCACGCATATGCGACACCTGACTCTAATCTGTTAGGATGTTAATATGAAAAAAAAAATTATGCAAAATGACATGATCTATGGGGAAGGAGAGAAAACTTAGTAAAATAGTTCACAAAGAGGAGTTCACATTTTCAGATATGAACTAAAGTTACTACTCGTATATGAACTACATTGGAAAACTGTTCACTAATAGTTGAGGTGAGAATTTGTCGAAGGTTTTAGCCTAAACACAATGAGTAGCAAAGGAGTAGTTGAGGACTGATTTCTACGAATATCGTGTAGTAAAACATAAAACAAATCAAACATAAAACTTAGCACACTATCTTGATGTAGGACAACAACACTTTTAGTTTCTAACAAGGACTTTCACTTTTCTATATAAGTTTCCAGAGAAAATTCTGAGAGCTATAAGGACTAAGAATTGGGGGAAAATGGTGTGTAATATATTACGCCATTATTATTATGTATGTTGAAACTATTTTGTATCTTTATTAATTCTTATAATTAATAATTGAAATATGAACTGAAATATGAATTTATTGAATTTATTTGTTTGGTGGTTCAAAGACCACCTTAAACAATCATGTGTAAAAAAGCCTCTTTGTTATGGCCAGCTGGCAACTCAGCGGTCCACAGTGATCTCGTGAATGAAATTAGCGAGAATTTCCGTTTAGCTTTCGAGCACAGCGCTCTCAACTTTAAAATAAACTCCACTAATATAATTCAAACAAATCTTCCTATTTAAACACTATCGAAATCCAGACTCGTGGATCTCTCAATTCTAGCAGAATCTGAGTTCACACTTGTTGTTGTCTTTGAACCTAAGTTTAAGATGTTTTTGCCTTTACTACTTTTGAAATCTGAGTTCCAATGCAAAGGGTTTACTAATTTACAACAATGTGAATTTCAGAAATCGACCCTAGTCTTAAATTGACTGATAGAAAATCAGACCATTTTACCATTACGTAAAACAAACATATACTACTGCAAAGAAATTCGATTGATAATAAGATAACACAGGGGAATACTAGTGTATGGTTTTTGGATACTTCGAGAAAGAGAATTTTTGTGGGTTTACCTCTTTTACCCATCACCATTGGATAGGATATTCTAAGTTTGACATACCATTTTTTAGCAACAAAAAATACCGATCGCCACAAAAATCCATGGTGATTTAAGTGTGTCCGTAAGTCTATCGGCCCGTGAGTATGATGAAAGCACGATAGAGGTCGCTGAAATCTGGCATAAACACATAGCACAGTCATTGAAATGCTAAGTTCATAGTTGGGCAAAATCGAACCAAGAAGAGGAAAAAAAAAAACTTAACCACCCTCAGAAAACATATTTTTCATAATTTTTTTTAACAAATTTATCATTTATTTTTAATTAAGAGCAATACACGATCGTGATATTTACACTCAAAAAAAGTAAACTAATTTTGAGTCAAAACGAACTCATAGTTAGAAAATTGATTTCCATGTGGCGCCAAGTACGAATTGTTGTTGGAAAAGCGGATAGGAATGCATATAATGCATGAGAAGAGGGCGTTTTTGACTCTGTCACGTATACGGGAATGGGTCGGTATATCTTTCATAATACTATGGTTCTGCAGGTGGCAAAATCGGAACAAATTATCTCAGTAAGAAATTGCATATCAAGTACTAAATCCAACGGGCCTCCAATATGTTTACATTGTATTCGTTAAAGAAAAGTAATGTGCGGTAGTAGTTGGCTTGCGAGGATGATGGATTATTAGACGATGGATCAATACATCATCCAAAATACTTTGGCATACCACCGCAGTTTTGGCATTATAATAACACTTAATTAAAATTAACATTTTTTTTTTTAAATTTTCATTGCGTAACTTCTCAAAAACTGGTCAGTCCCATGAAATCATGACATGGGTTTGAAATCCTCATACCCGAATTAACAAAAAAGTTAATGTTAGTGTAATAATTGAATGAGCATTGAAACAGTTGTTATCATTTTGAAACACTTACATACTTGACTGCTCTATTCCGAAATGTTTCTTGCTCCATATCACGAATTTTGTGGGTTAACATATGTTGTTTAAGGTTGCCCTGCAAATAGAGAGAAAGCACAGGAAACGTATTATTAACAAACGGTTAAGTGCCAACTAAGGGAGAGAGAGAGAGAAAGCGCGCAAAAAAGAAAGAGCATAGACTACATATTAACAGCATTTTAGTAAAGTGCAATGAGCGCCTGAATGCCAATTAACGGCAGACTCTCCTCATTTCGTTTGCAAGAGCCAGGCTTTTATCTCTCTGTGAAGCTTTGCTACTAAATATTGTATCAGTAATTAAACTCACCTTTGTGGTAAAACCGCGATCGCAAATCGTACACTTGAATGGTCTCTCTTTCGTATGACTTCTATAGTGAATCTCCAAAGCCGAATGGCAGGGGAATGTTTTGAAACAAATGCCGCAAGTAGTGCTGCCTCTCACTCCTACACCACGCAAAAAAGAAAAGCAAACGGAACAAATTTTCAAAATCAGTTTCTTTTGTTTTGTCATTTGGTCTCTACGCAAACTCAGCTAATACAATAAGAATGCAGAAAAAGCAAACAAAAAGCTTGGAGGAAACACAAAAGCCATGCACCAGAGAGTAAAGTAAGTGGAGGGGGGAAACAGAAAGCTGGTTTTTCTTTTGCCATGCATTGCATTGCAAAATTTGTATTGAATTGGTATAAAAAATGTTTCACTCACAACTCACCCGATAGAGCTAAAGGATTAAATGGTGCCGCCGGCATAACAGATTGCGCTATTGAATTCATGGCTGTGCACATGTTTTGCGTGGAAGCCGGTGGAAACAGCGGGAGATTTGGAAACATGCCAAATGGAGGTCTTGCGGCTACCATTGGATTCGGTGCTTGGGGATGGGTTAGCTGTGACGATGTGGTTGATATTGATGCGGCTGCCGATGATGACGATGATGAGGGGGACTGTGCGATCGCTGGCGGCGTGTTGGGAGA
Source organism: Philornis downsi (assembly GCA_019455685.1). Lineage (NCBI taxonomy): Eukaryota > Metazoa > Arthropoda > Insecta > Diptera > Muscidae > Philornis > Philornis downsi. The sequence continues at coordinate 401,361 of JAHXMU010000131.1, read as the reverse complement.
TAAGGCCGACTGCTGTTGCTGGTGCTGCGCGTGCGCTTGTGCTTGAGCCTGAGCCTGCGCTTGAGCGTGCGCTGCCTCGCGTCGTAGTTGTTCCTGATGCATGGCCACTACGGCATTATGCTGCATTTGCTGGTGATGTTGCGCTGCCGCCAAAGCTGCCTGTTGTTGCATGAGATGCTGGTGTTGTTGTTGGAAATGATGATGTAGACCTGGTGGCAAGCAATCCACAGCGCTGGTAGGTGGTAAGGTTGTGGGGCTAATTTGTGGCAATTTTGGTGATTTACTTAGCGGAGATGGTGATCGTTTCATCGCGATCATGGGCTGAGGTGAACGGTCACTTAAAACGTTGCTGGCCGGTGCCATGGAGGGAGCAGCACGAGGAGTTAAGTCTAGTGCACCGTGTGTTGCTTCCGATGCCGGTATGATTGGTGAACTAAGGCGGGTGACGCTCAAAGGTTTGGACAACGTACTAGGGCTGTTTGGAGCTGAGTTGACGGAGTTGGGGTTTGAAGTAGCCGACTGTGGTCTTGATTGGTTGGCGTTTATAGCAGCTGATTGGTCCAGCCTCAACTTTTGTTCGAACAGTAACGTCTTGAAATCATCTGAAGACTTTGGTCTTTCCGACTCCATATCGTTCGAGTTTGACATATGTTCCGATGACACATCATCGTCGTATTCTTCTCCACAGTCCATTTGATCATCCATATCGCCCTGTGAAGATTCCGAACCCATAGTTCCATTATGGGGTCCACCCATTGGCGGCATTCCAGGGCCGCCAGGCATGCCGAAATGAAAGGCGGCTGCAGCGAATGGATTCATGAATGCTCCGGGCATCATGGATGGCGGAGGATCCCTGATCTCTGCGGCCTGGATTTGTTCTGGCGTCAAGTCAGTGGGCTCGCCTGTATGCAGTCGTATGTGCTGCTGCAGCACCAAAGCATTGGAGTACTTCTTATGGCACACTGGACACTGGTGGAAGTTGCGCATGGGTGGCCGGATTTTATGGACAGCCATGTGGGTCTTCAAATTGCCTTTGGTGGTGAAAGCACGTCCACAGATGCGACATTTGAAGGGTCTCTCCCCTGTGTGAGTGCGATAGTGCATTTGCAAAGCACTTTTGCAAGACAGGACCCGATCGCAGACCACGCACTGATTTGGGTCGGTGATCTTCTTATTCTTCATCAGCTCTTTCAATTTCATGGTCTCCTGCGAGTTAGAGATTTCAATGAAATTCTCCCATGAATTATCATTGCTGTGAGGGCGGGGCAACAAAGCCATATCATAGGGCTTCAAAGGACTGCAGAAAGGAGGCCTTGGCAAATGAGCCGGAGAGCGGATGGGTGAATGTCTATCTTCAGTCTTAGTAAAGTTGAGAGGAAATCTCTCGGCAAAGAAGTCATCACGATGGTGTATAGAGGGTGGTAGTTGTCCTGGAGTAGGTAGATGGTCCAAATGGCTTTGAGAACCGGGAGAGGGATGGGGATATATCACGGCGGGAGGTTGAACGGGCTGCACAACGGGTGGCAGATGATGCATTGTCTTGACATTAACTGCAGGAGAAGGTGGTGATTTAGGTACTTGGGGTCTGGAGATTTGCGGATCTTCCGTGGTGGATAAGCGATGCTCTTCTGTTTCTTTGTCTGCTTCCTCTTCGGGGTTGTTCATGTAGTTATCCAGTTTTTCCTCTTTTATTTTAATCGTCACTGGTGATGCGACTTTGGGTGAAGCAACGCGTTCTTCTGGCTCATGATACGGTTCAGTTCCCACAGGTTCTTCTTGTTCTGCCAGTTCGGATTTAATTTGTGAATTGTCAGGAGAATTTGTTTCCGATGACCTGCTCAGATCTGTAGGCGCCTCTTGGCTGGCTTTGCTCAAAACAGCCTGGGCCGCTTGTTGTGCCTGAGCTGCAGCCTCGCCTAAGTTACTGACAACCTGGGGAAAGAATGGATTGGGAAAAGAGCCCGCTGAGCTTTGTAAAGATTTTAGAATGTCCAATGGCGGTCTATATAGGCTCGACAACCCAGGAAAAGCATTTGATGGACTGGGGAAATTCAATGCAGGCATTTGCGGGGCCGCAGTTTGAGGAGCTGGTGTTGGTGCTGGCGGCATTTGTTGCGGCATAGCAGCAGGTGAGTGTGAAGGTGAACTGTCTGGAGACATTTGGTCCAGAAGGGGGGGATGAAATTTGTCTAAATGTTCAGGAATTGGTGTAGCATTCATGGGTACATGCGGAAACTTGTGGGCGTGTCTTTGGAAGTGAACTTTCAAATTGCCTTTGGTAGTAAATCTACTGCCACACACATTGCACTTAAAGGGTCTTTCACCAGTATGAGATCTAATATGAATTTGTAACGCTGAATCGGAACCGAAAACCTTGCCGCAATACCGACATCTGTGTTTGAAAAATGGTTCATTCCCAGCTTTGCCATTGTTTTCCTTGAAAGCAAATTCGTCGGCCATGTTGTTGGCCAAAATACCCTGAGAGGCGGAGTCTAAGACTTCTTGGGCCCTCTTCTGCAACATCTCTAAAGAGTTGGGCTCAGGCATGTCATCGTGGTGGGTTATGATGGAGGAAGCCAAATTGGAGCCGAAGGGCAATGGGCGATTTTCCATCTCCCTAAGTTTATCCAAAGCGCTGCCCGAGGAGCTCTTATTCAATGAATCAACACTCATGCGTCGACCCGTCTCTGACTCCTCCTCAGCCTCACGTTTCCGTTTAAGCGATTCCAAAGGAACGCCGGCGTTTATTAAGTGCTGACGGGCTTTATCCTCGGCCATACGTGCCTCCGCTTTTTGCCTAAGTTCCAATTGTGCTATACGCTCTTCCTCCTCGTATGTATCTTCTTCGCCATTTTCGCCCTCTTCTTCCTCCTCCTCTTCTTCAGCCTCAGGTTTCGGTTGATTCATGGCAAGCTGGGACTGTAATTGTTGGATTAATTGAATTTGGAAAAGCTGCTGCTGCTGCAGATTGAAGAGTGTTTGTTGCAAGAAAGCCAATTGTTTCATGGATGCTTCATTATCTTGCCCGGAGGCACCATTGGCAATGGTTTTGGCAGCCACTTGGGCTATCGCCAACTGCATGTTCTTAATGGCTTCCAAGTTAACGGGAGCATTAGGAAATTGGTTAGCTGCAGTCAAAGAGAGGGGCAATGCGGGTGTGGAAGAAAAACTGTCCGTTTCCGTGTCCTGTTTCTGGGATCTTTCGGGCAATTCCTCAGAATCCAAAGGTTTACTAAACGATTCATTGACCGGTTCTTGCTTGGATGTAGCATCCTCGGTAACATGCTTTTCAGTATCCTCTTGCTTGTCATCAACAGGACCTTTGGTTAAGCACATATTTTCAGTAATCTGGAAATTCTCCTTTTCCTGTTCTTGTTGCTCTTCCTCGGTAACTTCTTGCGCTTTATTTATTGGCTCTTGACTTTCATTCAGGTCGGGCGGTGTAGGCGAGGGGAACTCTTGCTCCTTGGGGTATGTTTTCAAAGGTGCCGCTTGATCTTCTTCGGCTTTCGAGAGATCATCCTGGCTACCATTGTTATTATTCTTGTGGGAGTGTTGAAGTTCAAGTTCATGGGGAGGAGTGGCAGGTGCTGCTGGCGAAGCTGATGTTGAGATATTGGGCTCATTGCTGCTGCCCAAATCGATTTTCTCGCAAGAACGGCTGTTTTCATCTTCTTGAGTATTGGCAGCAGCCAAAGGTGAGCATGTGCCGTTCTCTTCATGATCGCTATTGGAATCTGTGAATGAAATTAAGGAAAATGAAGAGAGGCTTAATGGAGTATTGCAGTTTTGTTTCACAGCCATATTCTATGAATGTCAAAAAATTGTTTCCAAAAAAAAAAAAAATTAAATAAGAAAAATGTGTAACAAATAGCGAACTATTTTTTTCACACAATTCAGTGAAAATTTATAAGATTTTCAGCAAGTCTCGTTATGCTACAATTGCACTAGTACTCCTTTATCAGCGTTTGGCGGAGTGATGCAATAATTCCATGGAATTGTTTGTGCGATGATGCATCATCGTCATCAGAAGCAGCGTCAACTGCATTCCATGACTATAGGAAAAGTTGTGTGGTATGCCTTTATGCCGTTCCTCATATTTGTTAATAAACTTGTCTTCTGGCTGCTTCCTACCCTACAACAACTACTGTGAAAGAACAAAAAACTTTGTTAGGTGGTGTGGTTAGTAGTTCGATTTGGTTTTTTCCTCTCTGCTAGATTGTTCTGTTACTTCTAAGCCATTTTTACACCTGTATCAATTGTTTTGTTTTGGCGTTTTGGCGTAAAGCAAGTGTTTTTACATTCCTAAAACAAGCAACCTGCAGTAACCAGCCAATTCAGCCAACAAACCCAGCAACCTGCTTTCTTTGGTTGCCATGCCGTTGATTCTTTTTTTGCTTTGCTAACTTTTTTCTGTAATCTTATAAAAACAATCTACTCTCTCGCCTAGTTTTCTGGTTCTTCTATTTCTATGGTCTCCTATCCAAATACTATATGACTTAATCGCGCGCCACGACTGGAGGTTGTTTGGTTTGGTTTGGTTTGGCTTCATATGTGACGGCAAGCAAGCATACAGCACTTGCAGCATTTGCTGCATGCCATGCCATGTGTTGTTTTCTTGGCCATCACGGCTAAGTGTTATTGTGGATGCCGGCTCTGGCAATTGTTGTTGTACAGCAAATGCATCTCAGCTAGTATTGTTTGTTTGTTTGTTTCAAGTATTGACGCTTAATGCAACAATTAGTTAACTTTTTAGTTTTGGCTAGTTGGTTGGCTAGCAAGTTAATCAAGCGTTATACCAACGATAAGAGCAACAACAACAACAAAGTAAAGCCATGAAAGATCAAAAAAGATGATCTGTTCTATTCACACTTTTAACGAAACGAATGAAAGGATGGATATTCGCACTTTCTGAAGTTGAAAATTGAGGAAACGTAGCAACTTGTTTTATTACAACATATTGTTTTCTTCAATAGCGCTGTTTGCCATAGATTTACTTTCGAAAACTTTAGCTCCGTCCACTAATAAAAATGACTTCTTTCAAATATGCAAAAATTGGTAAAACTTCGGTCAGTTTAGTTTAAATTCACAACCCACACTTAATAGCTTATTTGAATATTTTGCCTGAAGGCAACATTATTTTTGAACAATTTTTTGTTGATGCTAATTAAATGTTTTGATCAAAAGTTAAACAGTGTAGGTTGATGCATACATCTTGCTTATTGCTCTATTACACAGTATGTTGTATATTTTAAGGAGTCAACAAAATTTCCTTTTAAGCCGTAAGGATGTTCTTAATCAAAATTTTGTTATTTGGTTGTAGTTCTAATCTCTATAGGCAGTGTTGCCTAAATGGCACATTTGTTGCTTTCTGGCATATTTCCTTGGTCGGAACATTTTTTTGGAAAATAAAAGTATCGAAAAGTACGATTTTAACACTTTAATTTAAAGTACACATTCCGAATCATAGTGGGATTACTTGTATTTAATACAATACAATTTCGAGTGTCACTTTAGAGCTGTTACTGCAGTCTTTTCACGTAGCGAAAAGGAAATTTCAAATGCTGTTTTGGATGGTACATTTTGTGTTATTCGAAATATTACCCATCGCCGCTTTTTCCCTCCAGAAATGTACCCAAAATTTTATTTTTTCATATAACATGATCGGAACGAATGGTAATCGAAAAGTGCAATATATGATGAAAACAGCTTATGGGGTAGAACCATCAACTGAGATTTCCAAGTGTGGGCAAGCGTTCTTACGCAATAGAGTAATTTTGTTTGACTTGTCTTGAATGATAAATAGTGGCCTGGTTTTTCTTTGAGCACTCAATATCGCCAATTGTCTTTGCAACTCATAATGCACGCCAATTTAGGTTATAGTTGTGGGTCCATTTTCCTTTACTAATACCAAATCGAAATTTAACATTTCTAGTGTCAGTTCACATGCAGTTTAATTTCTTTTCCTTCGAAATGCTCCCAATTATTTTGAATAATATGAAACTGATTATTGAAACTTTCCTAATGTGATTGCAAGTTCTTCTTGCATTTGGCATGAATTTTCCTTCCAGAATGAATCCAAATCAGGTTTTCGATGTTAAACTCACCGTTCTTAGACTTTAAAACCTTGCAAATCCTCCAAAAATATGTGCTAAAATTGTTGTATTCTTATTTGGATTGTAGTCCAAAGGACAAAACTATATCATAGAAAGAATGGAGAATATGCACGGCAATGTGAGCAATCCCGCAGGAAAAACGAGAGCATAATTCGATACATTGTATAGAGATGACATCATAGAGATGACAATAGAGACAATTAGGTTAAATCATCGGGCAGACTTACGAGAAAATCAGTTTAATTTATATACGTTCAAAGTGGTAAAAGTCAGCGATTTCCTTTCTTTTTTCGACTTTCGCTTTAATATCTTCTTAACCTGATCCGCAGGCGATCGATTTATTAAAAAATATAACTCATAAATAAACATTGAAATAATTCATAAACAATTTCACTTTTGTTCCAGAAAATAAAACCACATGATTTTGTGTTAGTCTGTTGACAGTTGATTTGTTGGTTACGCTTCAACGATTGACGGTGATTTACATAATGTTTGTCGTTGCAACAAAGCAATGAACGAGTGTAATCGAAACAAAAACCTCCAAAACATGATGTCAACTTTTAATTCTTTTTAATGTTTTTTATTATAACAAAGATAAGCTTTTTTTGACGGAATGAGCAAAGTTCAAAATGGAAATGGAACGTGGGACTGATTTAGATAGGCCACTCCATTTCCAATAAATTTCAAGCTGTTTTAAAAAAGAAGTTAAAAATGTGCAGATAAACATTTTCCACAGAGGACACTCCCTTGAGGGCACAGTAGAAAGTTGAAATAAATTATATCAAAAAAGTAGTAAGAATTGATAGTTTAAATCTAAACCCCGATTAAAGGGATTGCCAAAATTCCTTTTCTGGTTGTATTGACACAACTGTCCTCTATTCTGGCGCTGAATGTGGGGCCGATCTGTCATTCAGTTTATCTAGAGTGTTCGATTTTATCAGTTAATTTCAAGTGTTCAAATAGATAAAATTATTAAACAAAAAATTTGTGCCAAATTTAGTATAACAAATGGAATGTTATAGAAGGCTTACCATGAATCAGATTTATCACAAGTACGAGTAGTACAGTGACTGCATTCAATAACGGTCGGTTATAAAATGGAACATTTGCTTCGCTTTGAATGACCATCAACGTCTTCAACTGAAGTTAATACTGAATGTGGTGACTAAAAACTATCATTTGAACTTGAGAAGGATAGCTACTAAGCCCTCACTGTGTCTCACGAATCAAAATGCATCATTTTACATGACTGTTACGGTATGAAATACATTGCAGCTCGACTGGGTTCGAAAGGCACAAATTCTTTTCAAAGACTTAACCGCGTAAAGATGACTGACGACATATTAGAACGGGTCAATTCCAACCACATTATTGTAACTGCCAATGAGATACGGGTTTACGAGTTTAACATGCAAATTAGTCAAAAAGCTTCGGAATGGGGTCTACCAACTGAGTCGAAATCAAAAACCCCACAACAAAGTCGATCGAAAGTCAGAGTAATGCTGGCGTCTGTTATCAACCGTGGCACAATAGTTAGTGTATGAGTCTATCGTTCGCATGATCCCGGGTTCAATCCCACATACAGTTACTTATCGTTATTTGAGTTCGATAAATCATATGAATGCGGTCCTCTGCAGTCAGATTTGTGAAAAGAAAATTCATGGATTTGGCATCGTGATAACTGATGGATTTTGTACCGTAATAACTCTGCATCTCACAAAGTTATCACTGTCAGCGGGTTTCCGGCCAAAAACTCAAAAAGTATCATCGCCTAATTACTCTAATATGGCTCCGACTGTGTTTTTTCTCTTTCCAAAACTCAAATTACCATTTCGAGATACCAGCTTCCAGTCGCTAGAAGACCTAAAAGAGAGTTTGCGGCAAGAATGGAAGTATTTTGCGTAAGCACAGGTGTATTATTTCAGAATGCGCCTACTTTGAAGGCGATGCAGTGTATCTGACTGAATAATGAATAATATTGATCAATTTCTAGTACCTTTTTTAACAGAATGTATGCTCTAAGAAGTAGATAACTTTCAGCAATGTCGGAAATGCTTGACATCCGCTGGAATTTAATGAGAGTTTTCACTGTATTTAGGACGTAACACTGTTATCCACATAACATATTCCGATTGTTGTTACTGCAGTCTTCTCAAATAATGAAAAATAAAGACGAAGGTACCAATTTCTAGTACTTTTTTTAACAGAATGTATACTCTTAGAAGTGGACAACTTTCAACAATGACTGAAATGGTTGGCATCCGCTGGCAACTAATAAAAATTTTCCTGTATTTAAAACGTAACACTGTTATCCACATAACATATTCCGATTGCTGTTGCTGCAGTCTTCTCAAATAATGAAAAAGAAAGACGAAGGTACCAATTCTCGATATTTTTTTTTACAGAACATATGCTCAATGAAGTAGACAACTTTCAACATTAACTGAAATGCTTGCCATTTGATGGCAGCTAATGAAAGTTTTCACTGTATTTAAAACGTAATACTGTTACTCGTATAACACCCTGTAATGCTATTATATCAAAGCAGTAACCTGTTATTCTTGCTTTATAGGGAACTTTTGAGAGCGTTACTGTTGTGGTTACAGCAGCAAACCTCGCAGAACCTCTGTGTAAAAAATTCACCCATTGCACTCTTTGAGAATTTGCATGATATCCCGTTTTACATTTAATAAAATTCATCTAACCTTTCAAGCCCTTTTTCCCGAACATTTTAACACTTTTGTATGAACAACATGGCATTACAATTATACTTTGTCGATTGTATTTTATTAAATTATTCATAGGCCACTTGGCCCATAAGTTCAAATACATTACGTCGGTGGCAAAAAAAAAAGAAAAAATCGAAACAATAAACCTTTACCATATTGCCAAGCACTCTGTAGTAGTATATATATTTTAGCTACTGTTTAGATTCATTTTTATTCCAATTTTATTTTTATTTTTGCCTTGCTGTTTCGTTTTCTAGCAGATAACCCCAATAAAAATTATATATTTTGTTTCATACGAAAGCAAAAAAAAAGTTTTGTTGAATTGGAAATGAAAATGAAAATGTAAAATACAAGAAGTGAAACCCCAAACATTGTTGTGTGTGAACACATGGCGTATAAATATTTGATAAAATGTATCGTCGTATCGTATCGACAACATGCAACAGAGCCATAGGAATAAATGTAAATTAAAAAATAACACCAACAACAGAAAACTTCATAGCACTGTGAGGACAGACGGGCGAATTGACTACGGCGGCGACCAAGTGAATGTCATCAAAATTTATTTTTGAGCAATATGAAACATTTCATTTCATACCCCCCACGACCCTAAAAATATGTTAATTTCTCGTTTAAGTAAATGAATGGTTGGCTGACTGGATGGATGGATGGATGGATGGATATGTGTTAGGCATTCGTCGAAATTCGAAAATTTTTATGCGAAAATATGTAAATGTCACTCTTTTTTTTTTTTTGGTCTATGCAACTTTTATGGACAATTTTGAATAATTGTGTAATTGTAGGCGAGTGTATTGAGGATTGTACAGGAAGTTTACTCTATACATATGTACACCTAAGGTCAATGAACGTTTCTTGATTGTGTCTCTTGTAGGATTTCAATGATTTTTCAATTGAGTTGGGTCACAAGTAGTTACAAAGTTTCTTAGAGAATTTCATTAGACTGTCAATCCTTTTCTTCGTAGGCATATGAAATAGATTAATTTAAAATCAGATCACTTGCTTAATGTATGCAGATTTAGAAATACCGACACTTCAAGTAGTCTTGAATTGTGTATGAAAACTGTTACGAATGCAAGAGAGCATCAAAATACATTGACTTTTAATTTATGGCATTTGTCAATTTGTCAATTCACTAATGTCTAATTGTAGGCATGCTGTGTAGTTTTATTTGCATTTGACAGCCGTTGAAAATGAAAGACGAAATTAAAAAAAAAAGTGAATTTGATGTAGTTCCAAAAATGTCTTTTTCAAAAATTGTTATGTGAAATATAAGAAAAATAAGGAAAAAAACTAATTCTAATGATCGGAACTGGTCTTGTTGTCCTTCGAAATTCTCTTAATATGGAATAATACAAATTTATGTGTTTGAATCAGTCTTTGAAACTGTTTGTACACTCCAGTGTCAGTCAAAATCATAACCCGAAATCTAATAGACCGTCTTTTTAAATAATTATAATAGATCGGCGAAAGTGATTTGAAAGCACAAAAAGTTCAAAAGAATTTCGATAAATACTTTCAAAGAAAGCAAAGAATTGTTACTACAGTCTTCACAATTAATGAGAACCCATTGGTTAGAGTAGCTTTGATTGGTATTGTGTTACAAATACCAAATGCATTAAAACTCAGATGCTTGTAGTTACAAAAGGAAAACACAAATAGTTATCATCGAAAATACTCTTCATGAATATCAACATAAATTTGCAAGCTTTCAAACCAATTTTCGGGATTTTTTCCCGTTTCTCTGACACAGATATTTTCGACTGAAATCTAAGAGATGATATTGCAAGCTTCTAATTAATTATTAAAGAACGGAAAAGCTAATCTTAGATGATTCACTAGAATGCATGACAAGTAATTTGAAAGCAGAACAAATTTGAGCAAACCTCGATAAATATATTCCGAAAGTTGTTACTGCAATCTTCTCAAGTAATGAAAAGAAAAACGACACAGGAACTTTTGTTTGGTTAACTTGTAAATATGAGAAATGTTTTAAAACTCAAAGATTTTGAATGTTATTACTTCAGTTGTGGGGAATGAAAGGAAAATTTCTATACTTATCGGGAAATAAGGCTTTTATGCGTTTCAAAATACTCGTACACTCTAAGTACGATCAATCCATTTTTGCATGCGCTTAGAATACTTTTTGTAACACTTTTCCAAGTCAACTGTAATTTTCAAAATTCATCAACCGGTCCTCTAGATATCGGAAAACATCGTTCTATTTCTATTAATTCTGATGTGAAAAAATCGTTGGACGCCAAATCTAAGCTGTAATTATAAACTTAATAATTTGAAAGATTGATGAGCGCCCTCATTTCAGTGATGAAGAAGGGACTGTGATCAACGATTGCTTTTCCATTTTTCCCCAAGGCTACAAGCCAAACAAATCTTTCAAATTAGCTATTCTAACTTTCTCTTATGGCATAAAGTGAACATTTTCGGAAAAAACAGATGATCATTTCCTTAAAGTTGATATTTCTTTCCTATGTTGATCTTACGGTGTGACTCCTACTGACAAACTACATATACCGCTGACTATACTTGTTCATGACTCAAGAAAATTTCGATGGATGGGTTAGAACCCCATCATCTCACCCTGTTTTTTGGCAGTAAAAACATACAACTTTACTATGCTTATGACAGAAGCAGTAGACAAATTTCTCTCAAGTCAATACTTTTAAAAACAAATAATGGGTTTGTACATGTCTTCAAAACATGATATTATTCGAATCAGGATGGTGAAAGTTTAATAAAACGTAATTTTTTTAAGGTATTTGGCTGCGAAAAGAATGATACTTATTGGAGAAGAAGATCACTATTTGCTACATTCCGCTCAGTCTAAAAATAAAGACCAAATTTGTTTTTTTTTCGTCCAAATATATACATATAAAGTTTATTTCGTTATTGAGCGCTTTAGCACTTACTAAAGAAACAGACTTTTGACGTATTTTTACCTTTTCCAACACTGTTTACGTGTAGTTTGAAGAAATTATGATGTGCAAGTAAAAAAAAAAACAAAAACAAAAAGCGTCATTTAATAAAACATGTTGAAATTTAAATTAATGTAATCTATTAACAAATTTCAGCCAACACATGTATGAAATATTTAATAACCCTAAATGCAAAAAATCTTGAAATCAAACTTTGAGGATTTTGCTCCATGATTGTCAAATAGTTGGTATAATAATGTTCCAGGTGAAACAGACCTGTGAATAAGTTAGGCAAGATGAAGCTATCTAACGAATAGACAAGATTAATTGCGGCAACTCTACTTTAGGAATGCACTAAGCGTAATTGTTTCATAAGTGTTTTCCACAGAAGATTAAAGACAAATTTTATTGGGACTTATACTGGGCGAAGTGCTCCCCAATTCATTATATTTTTCAGAATTATACAACTTCTTTCTGTCCCGTAATAGCATCAACAATTTGTTGAAATGGGATTTAAAACCAAAATAGAAATCAACGCTAAAAAAAATAAATATGAAAAGGGTCAAATCCTTAATTGGTTATGTATTAATTGGTTGATTTAGAAAATTAGGCTAACTAACTTTTGATTGATTCAAGAAACTATCTTTCAATCAATATAACGGTTCGCATTGCTTTTCATGGAGCGTTTATATATTTAAAAACCGGTAAATGGATTTAAAAGTGTTCATATATCCATTACTTATGCCTGCTAAAGTGGATATGCCAGAAATAAACAACTTTTTTGCTTGTTGTATCTTAAAAACTAAGGATAACGTGCTATATGCGGCACCCGCTGAATGATTGTTAACCATCTTTATAAGCAAAAACATGGCATAAGAAAAGTTTTATATCAATATCACATCATCATTTTCTTTTCTCCTCAATTTTTCAATGTATTCTGTTTAATTTTGGAATTGATGATTTCCATGACATTTAATATTACGGCTATAAAGAAGTTCATATTTTGATGTTAGAAAGCGCATATATAAAAAAAATTTAATGTATAATCGACATCGACATCACATTGTAAATTATGAAAGGCGAAATTTTCAATATAAATCCCAACAATCACTGTCAAAGTAAGAATGTCTCAATAATTTTCATTAATCTCTCAGATTTGATTGACGTTGCCATACACAAAACACGTATAATAATAATATTTACCAAAAAAAATATAGCATACGAGTATAAAATAATATTTGGCAAAAATTTTGGCCCACCACACAAATTAACACCAAAAACACAAAAGAAACGAACTCATTTGTCAAAATGTGGCCTCAATCGCTTGCGAGAAGAAAAAAACGTTTTCCTCACAAGAGAACAAGAAAATCAAAATTCAAATTGACCAAACGAATGAAGGCAAAATAAGCAAAAATGATTTATAAACTTTTAGCAAAGCGCACAAGGGAGAGGAAAAAATTAATATTTACCATAATTTAGTTAAAAATAGGCAAAACAGAGAGCGAACACATAATCAATTCAACACAAGTTGGAGAAATTTTTCAAAAAATGTATTTTTACATATTTTTATAATCAAAATATTCGAAATTTTGGCACGATTTAAGCTTTGAATTGTTTTAATACAACTGAAATAACTTCTGTTAGGTGGTGATTGGTTCGTGACGTAGACGACATCTGGCTTGAAGTATTTTTTCTACCTTTTGTGGGACTTATCTAATAAAAATTTAAATCAATTTTTTTTTCATGTGTGCATTGAAAACATAAATCCAATTAATTTGTTAAAGTACATAACAGATCTGTGAGCGGTACAGTGACTTAAAAAAAGAGGTAGCAGCAACGGCACTGAAAAAGTTAAACAGTAAGATGATAGCTAAATTAATTTAAACAAGTTCAGTTATTGAGGAAATCAGCATCGTTAAATTTTATAACTTCTTTAGAACGCTGAATTCTGATAAAATACTAACATTTTTCCTGTGAAATAATAAAAATTTAAAAAGCTTCTACAGCATTTTTAACCCAAATTTTGCAGTGATTTTTAACAATTTATGTATTTTAAAATCAGCAAATTTAACGCAAATTTATTATATTCTGCTAAATTTGTTATACTCATGTCACCTGCTATATATATGTATAGGATTACCCATTTAGTAGTTTCAAAACAGCCGGCAACCGCTGGCAAGGCTGCAAACTGTTAAACACCTGCTTTCTGAAGTCATATTTATTCAGTGAAAGGTTTGCGAACATGGAAAACTGAAAAACAAGTAAAGCAAGTTTGAACTATTAAACTGTAGCAAGTTTGAACTATTAAACTTGCTACAAAAGTTGTGATTTAAACATAGGTTTTCAATCGGACAAAATGTTCTTCTGCGATGAGAGACATCATTGGGCCATATTTTTTCGAAAACCACCTCAAAATAATTTGTGGCTGCAACAAACCCAAAGGCGGTCATTCAAATGACATTGTATTTCGTACATAATGGCAAGATCCAAGCATTATAATCAGATAAAAGTTTCATCGAAATCATAACTTTATATGTGTTTTATTTAACTTCACTTGAAAATAAAAACGTGATAACCCATGTTTTTCGTATTTCGAGTTCAAAAATAACGTTTTGGTTAATCGGTTGTAATTTTTCCACAAAAACGTTAGATTTGATTAATGTTGCTGGTATTTATCGGAGTAGTTCTTTAAATTTCCAATATATTAGTTTTAAGCATTCAAAAACAAAACACAAACAAAAAAACTTTTTTACTTAATCTTGTATATTCAAATAGTTTCTAACCTTAGTAAATTGTAGCATTTCCTATCTGTATGTCAACAACTGTATAACCGGATTTAAACGTGGTCGTACATATGCCAGTTGTGACTATTTTGTCAGAAATACGCCCCTAATGATTGGAAATAATCCACAATAAGCCGTTACATTAGGTTAGGTTAGGTCGGTGTGGCAGTCTAAACTGTGATTGTGATAACACAGAAACTAAATATATGGATGTCTCTAGTTTCCCCCGTTGAACCATCCTATGCACCTCAAGAAGCTCTTTAGTCCGACAATACCTATATAGTCCAGATCTTCGGTTCCTAAAGAAATAAGAACCTAGTGTTGATCCCCGCCTGTTTGCCAGAGCGGGACAATTGCAGAGAAGGTGTTCTATGAACTCCTCCTCCTCTTTATCCCTACAGCTCCTGCGGAAGTCACTAGTCGCAACCTTCAGTCTCACTGCATGTCTTCCAATTAGACAGTGTCCGCTCATGACGCATACAAGTAATGATAGCGACAGCAGTGCATGTGAACGCTTCAGATCTGGGCGAGGCCACATATGTCTGGATTGATTAGAGCCTCGGACAGACGCCCTCCTACCATTTTCTGCAAAATATGCTCCATCTCAAAGTAGAATCTTACATATGCCTAGAGGCATGCTCACGGACTCCAACTCGGCTGTAATCTGCAAGGTTGTTCTCCGTCTTGCTGCTCGTCCGCTCTGCAGTTCTCTGGTATGTCCCTGTGACCCGGCATCTACATAAGGTGAATGTTGAATTGCTGAGTCTTCTCGTTAAGAGGGCAATTCAGGGCTGACGTTGAGTTCAGAAAGACAGAATCCAGGGATCTAATGGCGGCTTGACTGTCAGAGAATATGTTTATCCCCACCGTTATATCTCAGCCATTCTGACACTTCCTTAATGGCCAAAATTTCGAAATGGTAAACACTACAATCAATCAATTGCGGTAATTTACCTGAGTATCTTCGCAAGACCTTACTCATGGTGTGCCATCACACATGGGACAGTTTTTGTTTTTTCTTTCCCTTTGTATCTTTCTTTCCTTTTTTTGTGACAGCCAGCGCCCCTTTGGGGTACTCAAACTAATCCCGAAAGGATTAGTCAAAGTACATTTGAGAAAATTTCCTGAGGGCTTGCTTCCTCTCTCAGCCAAAGTACCTTTGAAGCCACTGGTATCCTCACTCATCCCGGTTAGGAGTGGGGCCTATCTAGACACCTCAGATAGACTAAGAACAGTGTTTTCCAAGTTCCTGCATTATCTTCAAGAGACCCTGAAGCAACGCGAAAACACTGAAAACACATTTTCGGGCAACCACAGCCAGCACGACGTTCCCACAAGGGGTCCTACGCTACGACCAGGCAAGAACAAAATGTTCCTGGGACCCCTGGTCTCCCGTTTTACCAGAATAGAAGAACCCTCTGATCAGGGTTTCGCAGACAAATGCTGCTCCAGTTTTGCTATATCATACCAGTTTTGCTATATCGCATGGAACTGGTCGGCCATCATATACGCCATACATTTTCAAGGTACGAGGAGAAAATATCGACACAATAGTAAATATCATGCTCTTCTAGTCCATCTACCATATCCCACTTTGTACGTAGTACGGCTATAAAACAGAAAAAAAACTCTTCCGATATCTCTCGACGGCTTCTTTATGGTCGTTCCTGTTGCCAGGAGTGGTAAACACTACAGTGATCAGATAGTCAGTCTTCTTGTTATACTTAGCCCTAGATATTTGGAGTAGACTCCGAAACTTACCTGATTATTAAATTTTGAGCCGTCAGTGTAGAAGTCGACATACAATCTTGTACCAGGAGTTCTACATTTCCACGTATCTCTATCGGGTATAAGTATATGGTACTCCTTGTCGAATAGTGGCTCAGCCAGAGTATAGTCTATGGTGCCTGTTATGTCAGGCACCATGTTTAGGAATACACTGTGACCGCAGCCACTGTTGAACCACTCTGTTAGCTCTCTTAATCTTACTGCAGTAGCTGCAGCAATCTGCATACTGATTATGTTCAGCGGTAGTAAATGCAAAATTACATTTATTGCATCAGATGGAATGGTGCGAAGCGCCCAGCGATGCACAGATTAGCCATCTTTTGGACCTTGTCCAGTATCCTACAGTATTAGGACTTTTCAAGAGCCTTCCAAAGCCGTAGGTTGCTCCATCATGAATTATGTAAGGAAAACAAATGCTGCATTTTAGAAGGATACTTAGCGTCGTTTAGTACTTATCAAAAATAATATGTAAACCATTCATTCATTTTTCATACTATTGAAATTTGAAGAGAGCATATGAGTATTAGAAAAAAATACGTATATAGATGCAAAGTTCTACAAACAGAACAAGTCTTGACGGGCCTAAGCTTGGATTGCAGTCCTCAGCGTCCTGAATGATGTACCGAATCATAGTCAGATAATTGGGTGAGCCAAAACAGATTTCTCCCCATACTTTTTATATGGAATTATCATACATTTTCCGGTGTAAATTCCATATCTATGAACTATCTCATACGCTTCTTTTCATTCACGAACAGTTGACAATACGGATTGATAATACTATTAGAAAATTTCTTAAAAATTAACAGTCCTAGTATGAGCCAGACTTTTTGTTCTGGATCAATTGATACCAATTGTGGCACTTGGGAGCCAGAATACAGGGAACGATGTACTGACGGCTTCTTCTCACTCATAATGCAACGATTTTGCCCATTTTTTTTTAGTGAAAATGAGTAGTTTGTAGTTTTTCCAACAACGTGCTCTCAGTATAAGCTGGTCCTTACAGGCAATATGATTTGTGATAATCCTATCCTATACCTGCTAAAACGTATCTTAAACTGCTTCTAATTAATTGACACCAACATAAGTGTAACAAAGGGGTGTTGCTGGGCTTTGCTGCCCAGAACTTTTTTAGCACCCATCAGAGTTTCTGGATTAGGAGCATTGAATGTGTTTAGCCCACCCAGAATGTATTAATTTAGCCCTCCCCCAGTGAAAATACGTATTTTTTGCTTTTATTTTTTAACAATGTTTACAATTTGCTTGATTCCCAATTGCTTTGATTATTCTATTAAGAAGCCTAGTACAGAATTGCAAACATTTGCTTTCAACTCTAGTAGTTGAAACGCAAGTTTGGAATCCCAAACTCATGCAAGCAAGCCTTTGTCATTGAATTGATAATTACAATGCAATTCACAGACGGCAGGTGTAAATTTTTGCATATTTTTAAGTGAATTAAAATTATAAAATTTTTCTCACAAATAGGCAGCGAAAAAAGGATTTAGCTTCATTACAAAGGAATTAGCTTCATTACAAATCGATAGTTTGGGTTAAAAAATGTGAAGTTTTTGAAACTTCAAGAATCTTGTCTCTAATAAAAATATGCAAATTATAATGTTCTAAATCAAAGGTTAGTGAACAAAGTAAACTCTAAGAAATTAATCAAATCTATGTATTGTTAATATTTCTCTGAACTACCGAAAACTGAACAGAATGTGCTGTGGAAAAGCATCAACTATTCTCATATAAACAACAGATAGAATAAAAGGATCGTCTGCTAAGGCCATAAGGCTGACAACAATAACTGAATATATAATCGCGGCAAGCATGTTAAATAATGAAAATGAAATGTAATATTCCATTACATATTATTATTATTTCATCGCATATTAAATTGAACCAATTTTGTTTTTTTAATCAATAATACTCGAAATTTTATGAACTTTTCTAGTGTATATTTTTCCTAAAACGGCTGTCTAAAATCGAATTCACTTTCAACTTTGAGACTCTTTTTCATGACTTTGTTGTTGGTTTTAATATATTATTATTTATGTTCAAATTATGTTAATATTAAAAAAATAGACGGTGGTGATGGTGATTATGATGATGACTTTGATGTTGGTGTATTATTTAACTAGAGTTTTTGTTGTAAAACATTAGCATTGCCTATCAATGTTGCCTCAAATGAACTGTTCGTTGCTTCTCCAACTTTTTTTTCCCCAAATTTTAGTCATTTAAGCAATATGAATATTATTATACGGAACATTTTGCATACTCAATGAATACACCTACTATGAAGAGCTACCACAGACATTAAAATCATGTCTATTAAATATTTACTAATTCAAAACTGATATTAACTCATATTAAGTGGGACGGTGGACAGGTAGTCTTATTTGGTGTTTTGATTATGACTGAAACAGATTTTTTTTTTAATTTAACTCGAATTTTAATTGCTGAATTATAATATTTTTAATGAATTTCTTGGAAAGTGTATATTTAATATACCAAATCTACATTGGAAATAGTAAAAGACAAATCCGGATTTGTATCTAGACGGTTTGAACGTTTTAGAATGTGGAGTAACAGGAAATTATGGGAAATCGTTTTAACATATGGTAGACACATTCATAAATATTCTACATAGTTTAGATAAATGTCAACAAAATGTCTAACAATTTTTTTTTTTTTTTTGAAATCCACCAATTTTAATTGTGTCACAAAGTGATGACCATAATCATTTAGTAATAAATTTTGATTATGAAAAAATACTCGTTTAATTGTCGGCTATTGGATGTACAAGTAGACATCATTTACAATGTCGAAGACGCCGTTAGACAAAATGAATGGAACGATTATTCATACGCATATACACGGTTATGAATTTTCAGCTGAATAGAGAAAAACCAAATGAAACACATTTATGAGACTAACTTTTTGTTTTTTAAAGTAAAATCATTTTTTCTCCCAACAGAACAATGTAACACAAAATAAACTATTCCAAATTAACAAGTTTGACAGATGTCCTTTGGTTTATAAATCAAACTCGATTGCGAAACAGCGGTCTGTCTATTTACTAACCTAATTAAGAAAGGCATAACTTTGCCTTGAATTATCACATTTTAGAGTTGTTTTGGAGCTTTGAAACCGTATTAAATGGCTGTGTGGTCGCTAATTTAATTATATTACTAGGCTGCTTCTAAGTAAATGAAAAGTTAAGATTCAACTACATCGCTTTGAGATTTATAGGCGCATTTAGAAGCAGTAATCTCGTATGCGGCAGCAATATTCGTGATATTTTTATATCCACCAGCAATGGATGGGATTCCACTCCACTGAGTCTCCTTCGTTTATCGGCTTGGCTATCTTAAAGTACAACTGATATCTGTGGAGAGAATGGGAAGTAATGGCAGATTAAATCCTAAATTAGACAAAATTGGGGCCAGAATTCCAAAACTTTCCCAAGCAATAAATGAGGTCACCTTTAAAAAATTGACATTTTTCAACATTTTTTCCATAATGTTAACATTTATTCTTTAATGGAAAGCAAAAATTCCAAAATACCCACATTTTCATCGTAAAACCAGGTTAAGTCAATACAATTTATGATAGGAGGACATTTCTGATACACCTACCTATCCAAATAAGGGGAAACATAATGATTTTTAAACTATAGGTCCTAGGTGATACACGTGGGCAAAGTTGGTCATGTAGGGAAAGAGCTTGTCCCTGAATTCAGCTTTGGAATAATGGACACATTCAGTACTATTTACTATTTATTCCTTAGTTCAAAGCAATATGTGATGGTGATTAATTGATACGGAAAAGGTTTATTCCAGCTCAGATCATTTTTAAGGGACCGCACTACCAGTGGACGTGATTACTGTATAATATTATAGAAAGATCCATTTTCACTGGAAAAATAAGTAAAAATGATATATCATTTCCTGTGAGAGGTTGTTTCTGACACACGCACTTATCTAAGGACGAGTTGGTATACCATTCACAAAAGATTGACATGTAATTGTTACAATTTGGATGAATTAATGTAGTAGGAAAGAAATTTGCTCATACAAGGGTTAAATCCAGCTTTTGGAAAATTAGCGCCTTATACTGTCTTAGAAATATTTTCACCTTTTATACCTATACAATAATTAAAAGCTATATATGATCGTAGCTTATAGATGCTCTAACCGACCGTAGCGCGCTGGATAATACACGCGATTATCGTTCGCATGATCCCGGGTTCAACTCTGCATACAGGCATCTATCGGCGGCCGGCACAACAAGTTTAGTAAATACTTCTCAAACTGTGGCCTTCGGAATCGCCGTTAAACTGCAGGTTCCGCTGAATCGATGTATTTTTTTATGCATTTTTTTTTTATAAAAATGCAACTTTATTATGAAAACATATTTACAAATAATTCATTGAAAGTATTGCCTATAGCTGGCTACCGCCTTTCTGGTAAAGCTCGAATTCAGTCACAGTAAAATGTTCACCTTTTGAGACTATCCACGAATCTAAACTTTTCTTCATGTCATCCTATCAGGGTAACTGCTGGTAAGCCCGACCGTGTGCCATCGAACAAAACAAGTGATAATCGGACATTGCAATATCCGGAGAATATAGTAGGACATTCTATTTCAGTATTTCCAAGTAGGTTCTAACGGGCATGGCAACGTGGCCGAGCATTGTCATGCTGAAGAATCGCTTTTTTGTGCCTCTCCACGTGTTGTGGGCGTTTTTCGCTTAGAGCTCGGCTCAATCGCACTAATTAAAGTCTATAGCGATCCCCAGTGATGGTTTCGCTTGGTTTCAACAGCTCATAATAAATAACACCGACCTGGTCTCACCAAAAACAGTGCATAACCTTCGCTGCGTGAATATTCGACCGAGACGATGACGTTCATTTTTCATCACCCGTTACAATAGGATGAAGAAAATCCTTCCTTTTTTGTGACTGAAGCAGTTATTCACAGGCGAAAACACCACGACCCGAGTTCCTTTCTTTGAATCATTTCCAACGCGTGCAATCACTTGGAAATGGCTTGGCAAGTAACTCCTAATACTGAAGCAAGCTCCACCTGCGTTTGACACGGATCCCCATTAAGACATGCCAGTGCCATGCCATGTCTGTGTCTTCGAAGATTTTTCGTCTCTCTTCACGCGAACGGTCGTCAACATCGAAATCACCGTCTTTAAAGTGACGGAACCAATTTCGACACGTTGTTTCAAATAAAACAGCATCCACGTAATCGTTTTAAAGTTCTCCATGAACTTCAGCCCCTCTTTTGTTCAATTGGAAGAAGGAAATCAATACTTCCCGCATATGTCGGTTATTTCGCACAAAATCATACAAATTCACACAATCAAAAGAATATGACACCATATGCCTTTATTATGAGTTTGGCTCATAACGTTTAGTTTATGGCAGAATCGACTAGCACTTACAGCTGGCGCCATCTATTAGCAAACAGCGGGAACATAGTTGAGCAACTATAAAATACGCGTATTGTAGCTTACTGAATGCAAAAATCTCTCCCATATGTATCACTCATGGGATGTAAGAGAATTTGATATTTTTTTTTTTGTAAGCCAGAAATGGTCCTCCCAGTTCAAACGGGGACGAGAATAACTCTGGATGCGGTTATTTATATACTTAAATATATAAAATTCCACAGGAAAAATGGTCAAATTGGATACATTACTTATGACAAAACGTCCGTTTTTAATGCGTTATCTTATTTGACCATAGATCAGATGCGCATCGTATTTGATGCGTTCCCTTATGTGAACATAGGTTAGTTCGTCGTTCTCTACACTATGGTGGGCGCAAATGCTTTGATCTCATCAAATTTAAATCAAATTGGGCCCCTGCTCAATTTTACGCTAATCTTCTTCCTCGAACTGTTTCTCTGTCTCAATTTTCCGAACAGTTAGAGCAATATATTAAATTCTCTACAACAATCTTAAATGTAGGATATTAGTTGGAAAACCTCGAAGCTTTATATCTTGTTAGCTCTTCAAACACAAAGCAAAATACAGATGGTGTCTAGAAACCACATGCGCGATCCGGTTTGAAATATTTGTTTTTCCTCACTCAAACTAGTTTCAAATCAGGGTTCAATCAGAATTTTGGAAAATATGGTTCAAAAAATACAGTATATTGGCTATTAGCCAATAACGATTAAACACATGCCAACCAAGCGTTAACATAGTCGACAACCACGCACTTTCAGTAAAATGAAATGAAAACCTCATTAACTGCATGATAATACATAATAAAAATGAATATTTAATTTTTTTATATCTAAATAAAACAAATGGCAAAAACCGGTACATAAATGATACTATGGGATTATGGTTGACTTATAAATTTAGTGTCAACTTTGCCAAATTATGAAGTATCTTGAACTAACATATTCCAATCATCTTAACTATATCTCATAGCGAGACGATCTTAAGTTCCTTTGTACAAATTTTGCGAAGAAAACACAAAAGTTGCAACATATTTTAATTAAATGTAAGGATTTTTTGCTATCATAACCACATTAATATTTTATGAACTTAATTTTTGGATGACTTTGATTTTAATATATTTCGCACCAATTTACGTCAGCCTGCTGATGAGCTAAACACATTTTTAAATTACCATTCCGTAAACTTTTCCTAAACGACACTTCTAACTCTGAAATCGTAATAACTCACATCTTTGCGTCATAATATATTTGATAGTACATTTGTAAACGTGTGTAACGAAAACTTGTGTACAAAAAGAATACAATTTTACAAATTTGCAAATATATTATCTAACTTATTGTGACGTAAAAACAAAGTTGTTTCGTTTTTAGTGTTAGAAGTCAATTCAAGCAAATGACAATTCAGCTAAATTTTTTTCACGAAGAAAGAACGTCATTGCGAAAAGAAAGTCTTGGCGCCATATCTATTTTTTATACTTAATTTGAGTTCGTTTTAAGTATTCATATCCAACGGCGTCTTTGATCAGCTATATTTTTCCCTCATAATTTTTTAATATTTCAATATAACAACAAAATTGCTTCGTTGTTATCCACTGTCATAAATTACGTTTCATTATTAGCGCTGAGGTTTTTGTTCTTTGACTTTTTTTTTCTTAGTTTCGCAGTGTGACACTAATTTGCACTCAATTATTCCATCTATCAAATAACCATAATTTTGACCATTTCATTGATTATTAATGTCATCTTAACAAATCAACCAACAAAATTGCATTCGATTTTGTTTAGCGTATTTGATTTGAATCAAATTTTTGCATAAATCCGTACTTTTCTCTTTCTTTTTCTTTTTTTTTTTTTTTTTAGATTGTGTGTTCCAGATTTCATATTTCAATCACTGTTATATGCGTATTGACACTTTTGATTAGTCCGCAAGAAAGACAACAAAATTAAGAAAATATTGACTGACAAGATGAAAAAATATTGATAACAAAAAAAAAATGAAGAAGCCGCTCAAAATCAATGCATGTTAGAGTTAAAGTCAAAATACATATAAATTATTAACTGATTAAATAATCAAATAAATAGCATTATCGTTAAGCACGATTGTTATTATGATAATGTGATATAGTGACGGTATGTGAAATACAACGCCATGTGAATCAGAACCAGGTGTGATGTTTAACCGAATTAAATGGAATCTTTAATCCAAAATTTTATCTTTTTTACTTTCGCTTTCTGTAACGAGTATAAACAAACTTTACTACATTCAGAGATTTGTACATTTCTAAAAGCCGTAACTAATTGTGAAAATTTTACAATCAAAATACGCTTTTAGTATTTTGAAAAGTGAGGGAGAAATCTGAATAATTTATTAATTGTGAAAATTTTACAATCAAAACAGAGTCTAAAAGCGTATTTTGAAAAGTGAGAGAGAAATCTGAATAATTTATTATAATTTTATAAGAAAAATTCAAGATATCAAATCTTTTGCGGTAGTTGAAAAACAGAGGATATTAGAATATTAGACAATATAAAGGATGCAAAAAATCGTAAGATTTATTCTATTTTTACAATTTGCTACCGGTTTCCGAAAAACGCTTACTGGAAGCCTTAATTTACTCTTGTCATGGCAAACGTTATAGTTTTGCGAAAAACTAGTGCATTCAAGGAATCCACTTACATAAAACCATCCCTTCCATAAAAGAGAAAACAGGCGGCGACTCATGAATCTCCTTCCTGGCAAAGGGCATTGGAAAAAGTTCAGAGCTTTTAGAAATATTGATTCTATGTAAAACTCCGTAATATATTGTCCACTCAGTGAAAAAATTTCGCATGATCGCGGTTTTAACTCCGCATACAGCCGCCTATCATTAATGGCACAGCGATAACCTCGACGTGTCTGACGAACACTGCGAGTAGTCGTGTAATCAACCGGTCTAGTGAAGTCTAATCACATCAGAATCGTCATTAAACTGTGTGCCTAAAAGTGAATGAGTGGAAGCTCATTGAATGTAAGAAGTTTTCCCATATTTCATTCATGGAATGCAAGGGAATTTGTTTGGTTTTCTATGTGAAGAGAGGTGATCGCGTTAATATTTAAACATCCCATTTCATCGATAATGCTGGCTAAATCGGTATTTTATGTAATAGAATATGTCGTTTCTGACAGGCGATTAGTCAGTATATCATACATTACACTGTATCTCGCAAGTATAAGGCGTGGGAAAGACACAGTGAAAGGTGAAGCTTTTTATCTTGTTCACAAAGATATCTTTTAGGTCTGCTACTCGTCTATGGCGAGAAAAATAGAAGAGGAGGGATGTTTAACGTTTTTAATTCATACAAGAACTAAATCAAACTTTTAATAAGAAATACTATTCTCAATTTTTCTAATAGTTTTATTGTTTATTTAATCACAAGCTACATACAGGGTGGTACGGAAAGTTCGTTCGATTTCTAAAAGAAATTTGGTTACAAACAACTATTTTAATCTATTATATAGGGTGGCGCAAAAGTAACACTATGATTTGATCAGTGAATACATTTTGTTTAAATCTTTTTTTTCATCTCTTTACGGAATTAACTAAATAATACTTGGGGAATATATGATAGAAAGGCTCAACACAGCACAAAGACCCAAGGTGGTTCAATTTTACTTTGAAAGTCAGCATTCGATTATTCAGATCATATCGAAATTTCGTTAATGTTCGAAATGCTCCTAGCGCTCCAACAATTTACCGATTGGTTCAGCGTTTTGGGCAACAAGAGGCTGTCTGTGATCTTCTGCGTGCTGGAAGACCTCGTGCAGTTTGAAATGAAGTGACCATTGCTCGAGTGCAATCAAGTATTGAGGAAAACCCTGGAACTTCTACCAAGCGACGTTCTCCGCAGTTAGAGACGTCTAGGCGGTCTTTGCAAAGAATTTTACATATGTTTCATCTTTTCCCACATAAGATGCAATTGGTTCCAAATGATGCACAAGAACGCATTCAATATAGTCGCCGTTAACGTTACTTATGCGCCACGCTTTATAATCTCCTCTTTTTTTAATAACTTCTTATTACCTCTCTCGAAGCATATTAATTCCTCTCTCATTAAACTCGCATAGTTTTTCTGAAAAAAAGCGTTCAATTCGATTTTTCACTTCCTCGTCGTTATGGAAACTAAAATCCTTCAAGTGGTTGGTCAAACTGCGAAATAGGTGGTAGTCGGGCGCGGCGAGGTCCGAGGGGAACGATGGGTGAGGTAGAGCTTCCCGTCCAAGCTCTAACAGTTTCTGAAGGTTCCGCAAGGCAGTGTGAGACCTCGTTGAGAAAATGAGGTATCCACACATGAAGGTTCCTCACAAATCCAAGCTTTTTTTATAACCCCATAAACGGTTTAAAGTGATTTTTTTTTTCTTTTTGATTATTTCAGCTATTTCCCCAAATTGTTTCACGGGGATTAACAATAATAAAATATCTCAATTCCTCGGAAATAATTTCTTTTGTCGTCCTGATCTGGGAGCGTCTGTTATGGAGAAGTCGCCCCTAGAGAATCTTTTAAACCATTTCTGGCAAATTCTTTCATTTGGCTCGTTTTCTTCATAAGCAGACCTTATTTTTCAGCAGCCGTTTTTCCTTTTGGGAAATAATACAGCATAATATGGGTAAAATGATCTGTTTCGCTTATTTTTTCCACATTTTAGAACGTTATAACCACTCACGATTAGAACGAGAGCACTAATAAACAATATTAAACAGTTTAGAGAAGCGCTGGGAGGAAGTTTTGGTAGGAAAGTTGAAGGTTTGCTTGAAGGAACTCATGAGAAGTGACATATAGTGAACTAATGAACCAAACGAACTTTCCAAACAACCCAATATATATGAACTTTTATTACGTACTGCAAAAGGCTCATATATTTTGCAAGGGGCTAGCATTTTTGTGGGCATGGTTATAGAAAACTGCTACAAAATACGAATTTTCATTGGAAAAACGATATGTTTGATATGAAAGAAATAATTTTTGACATGTTCACTTATTTGACAATGAATTGATATATCGTGCATCACACTGCGAGCCGCAATCCTCAGTGGTGGGAGTTCACTTTCCCAATTTTGCCTGTGCACAATTTTACGCCTGTCCGTTTGATTTTTATCTGCTATTCCCTCCACTTCGCACGTTGCCATTTTCATTTTGTTGAAATAATTCATGATCAGTTTGCACTTTATATATAAATAATATTTACTGAACTGTCCAATGTACGAGAGATACATTAATTATAATGTATAATCTATCCGCAGCACAAAAACGATACATTGCCTTCAGACAGCCATTCATCTTTGTGCATTAGATTATAAAACCGCGTTATAGGCGGAACTTTACAATTAATAGAATATAATCCATACTTAGTACGAATCATTTCATTCGAGGTGGTTGCATTTTCTTAAGAAAATACAAAAATAATGAGGAAATGAATACGCAGCTAACTACAAATCGTCTACAGTTTCATGGGTTTATCAATTAGTTAAAGTTCAATGAAATCTTCAAACCTCTCTTCGCCTCTCGATTTATATTTACATCATATTAAAAGCCATATTAAAGCCATTATTAAAATATGATGAACCAGTTAAAGAGAGAGAAGTTATTGTAAAACAAATCAATAAAATTGAAATATATAAAGCATGGACAGAGCCCGGCCTTCACCAGCCTGTTACACTTTGTTACAAGTGAAGCAACTAAAGTTTGTAAAGAGGAGGAGATGAAAAAACCCAATAGTTAAATGAAAAACTTGCCTCTAAAAAACAAAATTAAAACAACTTTATTACAACCGAGCTAGTTGTCACACATTCTGCATATGGAATTCCCAAATGAACAAATAAAAAAATGATAACAAAGCTGATTACTGGTATTCACATTACAAACGAAATATAAATTTGTAAAATGTACAAATAGAAAACATTAAATCGAAATGTTGTAAAACATATTTTACATCTTCACAATCAAGTTCATTTGATTTGAAATCGAACAAGATTTTCAAAATTTCATATATGCATATGACAAAATCAATTCACCACCTCCATCATGACCAAAGTCTGGCCAATTTAAAATAGATGGACGGAATTAATTGCTTTTATCTACTGATTCATATGATTTCTGGCAAAAACCCCTTTCAAAACTATATTAAACATAAATATTTCGAGACAAGATAAAAGAAGGAAAACATAAATAAAACATGTTTTTGAGCACAGCGATCGATGATCAACTTTAGTAAAACAAACGCTAATTAAACTCACTCCAGATCCAGATCGGCCATTCGTTAAAGAAAAATAAAACTTTGAAAGCCAAAATTAATTTATTAACTTTGATTAATATTTTATATGAATAGCGAAAGCTTCAAAACAAAATTAAAAAATATGCATCCATTTATTGTGGTCCGGGGGACGACTTTTAATGAAAAGCCATAAAACATATTTTTTTTTGTTTCTTACTTTGCCGCTGCCGTCATTGTTGCCTTATAAAAATCATAAACAAACATTGTTAAAATGCTGAAATGGTCAATTCAGAAACAGGTCCATAGACACGAGATGTTAGGAATTGAAAAAAAAAGGTGACGGCGCAAAGGCGAATTAAGAGTAAAGATAAATTGTAAGCGTTTCGTCGAGTTATTAATAATAAAACATACTGAGGGTGCAGGGCTAGCGGGAGACCGGAAAACACAAAAGATTATGCATTAATTTTCTTATCATATTTATTAACATATTAATCGCATTTGGTGAAATAATTAATGAATAATTATCAATGAATTTCAAGACGAAACAGAGAAAACTAATCGTCCATAAGAGTGTAATACAGCCAAATTCATGAATATTACTAGTAAGTGAAAATGGGCAACGTTAGAAACGATTGGAATTTGTGAAAGGATCAGGAATTGTTTTGAAATGTAATGCTAGATTTAGTTGCATTGAATACTCAAAAATCGGGGGGTGCGCAACTAAATTCCCGCTGTTGTCTTTAAAAAAATGCAACTTTATTATGAAAAGATGTTTACAAATGATTCATTGAAAGTATTGCCCATCGCTAGCTATTACTTTTTCCCATCTTTTTGGCAAAGCTCGAATTCCGCTACGGTAAAATTGTTAATCTTCTGAGGGTATCCACGAATGTAGCCATTCATCGATGTCGTCATATGAATGGAACTGCTGGTCAGCCAGACCGTGTGCCATCGAACAGAACAATTGATAATGGATGGGGTAAGACTTCCCATTTTAACGTTTCCAGGAAGATTTTAACGTTCTTGGCCACATAAGGTCGAGCGTTGTTATGCTGAAGTATCGCTCATTCGTGCCTCTCCGAGTTTCTCGCGCAGAGCTCGACTCAATCGCATTAATTAAAGTCGATACCGATCCCCATTTCTGATTTCGCTTGGTTTCGACAGCTCGTAAAAATAACACCGACTTGGTGTCACCAAATACAGAGCATAACCTTCGCAGCATGAATATTCAGCCGAGACGATGATGTAGAAGCATGACCTGCTGTAATGAATCCATTTTTCACCACCCGTTACAATACGATGAAGAAAACCCATTCTTTTTTGTCGCTGAAGCAGTTGTTCACAGGCGAAAAAACGACGCTTAGCGTCCCTTGGCCTCAACTCATGAGGAAGCCGAGTTCATTGCTTTTGAATCATTCCCAATGCATCCAATCGTTTGTAAATACTAAAGCAAGCTCTACTTGCGTTTAAAATGAATCCCCATCCCCCAGTGCCGTCAATTCAGCGTCTTCGAAGGTTTTTGGTCTTCCTTCACGCGAACGGTCGTCAACATCAAAATAACCGTCCTGAAAACGACAGGACCAATCTCGACACGTCGTTTCAGTTAAAACATCTCATCTCCGTATACGTTTTGAAGCTCTCAAGCTGTTTCAGCCGCCGTTTCCTTCGATCGAAATTATTTGGCACAAAATCATACATATTCACACAACCAAAAGAATATGACGTCAAAAGAAAATCGCTATTGTGGCGAGGCGGTATATTTATCATATGACCAAGCTTGGCCCATGACGTTTGGTTGTGGCAGAATCTACTAGCACTTACAGCTGGCGACATCTATTGAAAAACAGCGGGAACTTAATTACGCACCTAATAATATGTAATAATACATGTGATCTACATAATTATATACGTAAACATTTGAAATGCATATTTTAAAAAATTAAAAAATTGCCATAACATTCAAATATGTGATTCAAATTTTTAGTATGCATATTTGTATTCTTAATTTGACATAATTTCGAACCCATATGCAACACCGTTTTTTGTTTTTGTTGTACTGAACTGTTCGATTATTAATATTCTGGTTTACCTGTTGCCCGATTAATCAATTAATTATGAATTTTAAATGACCAAAATGATGATTAATCGTTTAAAAATATATATGACTGACAAATGTGTGATTAGTCCGCTAATGTATTAATCTAGATTTTTCGTCATCGGTTAGCCTGATTAATCAATTAATCGCAATTAATCCCCAGTTATGATTATTATACGAAGAAGAAATTGTTATTAAATTGACAATTCATTATAGGGCAAATGTTTTTCAACTTCTTAACATTTTTAATCAAACTAATGATTTAAGAAATAGTTAAAAAAAATAGTTAAAATCAATTAGTCTTACCCATACTATTAGGGTGATTTTTTTAAGAGTTAAGTTTTTCATGTTGGCAGCACTAGTTGGTAATGTCGCCCAAACGTCATCTGTCAAAGGGAAAAGTGTACAGTATACTCTGCCATTTCATTATAGAAAGACTAACAAAGGAGCAACGATTGCAAATCGTTGAAATTTATTATCAAAATTCGTGCTCTGTGACAAATGTACTTCGTTTGATACGATCATTTTATGGTCGTCATAATCGACCTGCTGAATCAGCTGAATCCAAATTTCGCACCAAATTTACTTTGCTGGACATAAAACCATCGACTCGCATGCATAGAGTGCTTACCGAAGAAAATATTGCAGCCGTAGCGACCAGTGTTAAGGACGATCGTGAAATGTCGATTCGTCGCCGTTCTCAGGGATTGGGCATGTGTCACTCAACCACAAGGAATTTTTTTACCCCAATTGGCTGAGTTGAACTTGGTTGACATGTGGTTTCATCAGGACGGTGCAACATGGCACACTGCTCGTGAAACAATTGAAATGTTGAGAGATGAATTTGGTCAGCAGTTTATCTCTCGATTTGGCCCTGTGAGTTGTCCCCCAAGATCTTGCGATTTAACGCCTCTTGCTTATTTGTTGTGAGGTTATGTCAAGTCGTTAGTCTATATGTACTAGCCGAACACTATTAAAACCATACAGGAAAACATAATATGCGTTATTCATGGAATATAGGCCGAAATGCTCGAAAAAGTGACGAAAAATTGGACCTTCCGAATGGACATTTTGAGACGGAGCCGCGGACAACATTTACATAAAATTATCTTCAAAAATTAAATTGCAAAGACCAATTTATCTTGGAATCGATAAATTTTAATATGTGATGCAAATTTGAGTGTTTTATTAGATTTTTAAGAAAATTACGATTGACAAATCGCCCTATATTTTTAGTTAATGATAACGTGTTTCCAGGCAATAAATCGCTTTAAATTCCATATAAAATATAGCAATCACATTTGTAATCGTTTCTGCAAATATTATACATAAATACGGTTTTTACATGTTTTGGTATGAACTCCAGATTTTATGATAAATTTGGAATTGTTCCCAAATTGGAGACCTCGATATGCAACGTAGTTTTTAAGAACCATCCTGTTTATTGTATTTGTTTCCTACAAATATCCTAATTACTTAATTTGTCTCTTATAAAACAAAATCTTGAAAATTTAATTTTCCCCTCTAAGATCGATTAGGACCAATCGCAATCAACAAAATCAAAAGTTGTATTGTTTTTTGTTGCATCGATGCCAAGTTTGTGTTGACTTTCTCAGGTGATTTAGAATTTTACCACGAATTGCGAAATGCTTGGCATTTTTTTTTTTTAGAGCAAACCTGTCGCGTGTGGTAGATTATAAAACAATTTATTCGATAATTGTTGGTTCGTTTAAAAAAAAAAAAATACATTTTCACAAGGTGCCAGTAATTTTCTTGTTAAGATGGTCTTTCCGATTTTACGGCGATAGATTTTTTCAACCAAAACGAAGTCTTTTTAAGCTACTTAGAATGACAGTAACATTTCCATTGCTTTATAAATATATGCTTTATAAATATATAAATTTGTAAATTTTTAAATATATATAAATTACAAAAACTTATAATTGCGCAAAACCTTTCAAGTTATTCATGCACATGTAAGATATAAGCAAAATAAATTTAAAGTTCCACACACCCTAAATTTGTTTCATTTATTAAAGTGCTACAGCTGCTAAAAATTTAAGCGACAATAAAATTAACCAAAATTATTTTATGATGAGCAAACTACTGCTTTATATTCTGGCCTTCCAGAAAACGTAACTGCAATTTACGTACACTAAATTGACTCCGAATTACAGCAAAAGCTTTAGATTGTTCAATTTGTCCTACCGAAAATGATGCAAGATATCAGTTTGCAAGGTTCAAAAAACGTTATATTTTATATAGTTTGCAAGGAAAATTGGAGACAGCAATATTTTTAGGAGAATAGACTCATTATCTACAATTATAACAAAATCCTATGCACTATAAGTCTGGTCGTTATGTTTACTAGCTTTATAATACAGGGTGGCGCAATAGAACGTGCATATTTAAAAAATAGATTAAAAAATAAATACAAAAGGTATGGTTAAAATAAATCTAAGGCATTGTAGAGTAATAAATGGTGTTTATTTTTTAAAAATAACATCATCTAAATTTTGACCCTCTCTACGACGGCACTCCTCTAACCGCAAACGAAAATTATTGAAAACTTTCTTCTTTCTCCTTGAGCTAAACGATGTTTCTTGGATTATTACTGTAGACTTTGTGTTTGAGATATCCCCACAAAAAAAGTCAAGAGGCGTCAAGTCTGGACTTCAGGGGGGGCCATGGAATATCAACTTTTTTTCGAAATCAGCCTGCCATCTGCTTCACCACCGCCATGGAGTCATTTGATGTGTGACAGGTAGCTCCATCTTGTTGGAACCAAGTTTTGGAATTCACTATTCTTGAACTTTAAATTTCTGGAGCCAAAAATCCGTCCAACATCTCAACATAGCGTTCCGTATTAACCGTGACGTTTTGGCCCCGCGCATTTTCGAAGAAAAAAGGACCAATTATTCCTCTGCCAGAGATTGCTGCCCATACTGTCACTTTAGGACTACGCAATGGTTTCTGGTGTTTGATTTTGGGATTTTCACTGTTCCAGTAACGACAATTTTGGCGGTTTACGAACCCATTCATAAGGAAATGAGCCTCGTCAGAGAAAAGAATATTGTCAAAATTGGAAAATCGGTTAAGAATTTCATTAGCAAATGCGAGCCTTGCTTTGAAGTCAGACTCTTTCAATTCTTGTGTTAATTGCAGCTTATATGGATGCAGTTTAAGATCCAATGTTAAAATTCGTTGCAAAC
Organism: Philornis downsi; assembly: GCA_019455685.1. Lineage (NCBI taxonomy): Eukaryota > Metazoa > Arthropoda > Insecta > Diptera > Muscidae > Philornis > Philornis downsi. Next base: position 367,956 of record JAHXMU010000131.1, on the reverse strand, counting down.
TTCGTCGCGATAATTGTAAGGCAGACCATCTCTTGCGAGTCGGCATTTGTGGATTTCCTCGTACTGACTCCATAATTCTCTCAACATTGTCTTCGGTCCTAGATGTTCTTGGGGACCATTTGCTTGTAGTTTAAATGTTAAACCGGTCTCTTCAAAACGCTTTACCCACATTTTAATTAAATTTGCACTCGGAGCTTCACTAATTCGCCGTAGTCCATATTCAGCACAAATTAGTCGCCCAGTAGCAATATATGAACGAGAGTTCTCGTAAAATGCTCGCACGCAAAATGCGCGATGATGCAATATGCACGTTCTAATGCTCCACCCTGTATTACAGTTTCAAGATATACTACAATAAATTCAGGAAAACTACAATATGGGACTATATTTAACATCTATCCTGAGTTATGCTAATTTCTAAACGAAGCTTAAAATTAGTTATTATCATAAATGAATTTCAAAATTAAATTCTGATTCCTATGAAGGTTCCTACGTATAAAAATTTCTCATAAAAATGGAATTTTAGCAAAGTTTCTGTAAGATTTTTTCTCTTTTTTGACATATAGCCTTAGCTAAAATCATCGTCATTGTTGCCTTATAAAAATCACAAACAAACATTGTTAAAATGCTGAAATGGTCAATTCAGAAACAGGTCCATAGACACGAGATGTTAGGAATTGAAGAAAAGGTGACGGCGCAAAGGTGAATTAAGAGTAAAGATAAATTGTAAGCGTTTCGTCGAATTATTAATAATAAAACATACCGAGAGAGCAGGGCTGGCGGGAGCCAGGAAAACACAAAAGATTGTACATTAATTTTCTTATCATATTTATTAACATATTAATCGCATTTGGTGAAATAATTAATGAATAGTTAAAATCATCACTTATTACCTTAGTCGCAGGACTTTCTTAATCATAGAAATGGTATCAGAGGAGATGCACGAAAATCCCCTGTAATGAAAAAACTTGTGAAATGTGCTGGAACGTAAAACTGTCAAAAATAGTAAAATGTCTTTCGTATTTATTTTCATTTGACACATTTTTTTATTTGTCCCAGAGCGATGTCTTCAAGCAATATTCGTTTAATAGCTTTATTCGTCAATTTCCTTTTGGGTTCAAAGTATTATGGCAATTGTCGAAAACTGATGTTCACATCCTTACTAATATTTGCAAGTCTTAGGACACAGAAACACATTTATGTAAAAGCACATTTGAGATTCGTATATAAAGGAAATTATAATAGCCCAGAAAGTGTCCTCATTATTAGCCATAGAAAAATGTTCGTGGCTACATTTCCACATGGCTACTCTTAAAGATACAAAATTTAAATATTTTCCTATGGCAAAGGCTCATGTGAAGAAATAATTATAACTGAAGAAAATGTAAGTATTACAACTTGTACAGAGGTGGTGATAGATTGATAGAGGTGATTGATATGATAGCAGGGGGAGTACGGGGGAATCCTCTAATCAATTTGATACCTCTCTCGTTGTAGTTACTCAATAGCGATGATCTTTAGGAGGACCAATTTCACAGTCGGTTTCTACCACAGAACTGAAAATTAGAACTTGCAATTTGGATCATGAGAATTTGGATCACAGTCATGTGAAATTATATGTAATCAAATTGATCGTGCAGAAGTTACAAGTGGCGATAAATAAAAAATGAGAATTAGTGCCAATTCAAAGGAGGTTTATTGACGCAACGAGTTGTGCTTACTAGGTGAGATCTGATTTATAAGTTATTTTTTCTCATTGCAAAACTTCCGACAACAGCTAATTTCATAAGTCATAATTCAGAATTTAGTTACATTTAGTACACAAATTTTCACTCAATGGAGTTATGTAACACTTTAGGGGCAAAAATTTGAGTTCATTCACAATAACATTCTTACAAAAGTACATTTTAATGTACCAAAAAAAAAAAGGTTAATTTTAATATAAATTCAATGGTAAATTCAAATATATACATATATAATCTTAAAATTATGGCTAAAATATTGAAGTTGAAGTTTAGAATATAGCAAAAGCAAATGCAAATTTGCTTACTTCTTCTTTTTCTTATGTGGCGACTGGAATAGACAGCCTTAAATATAATACGCCGCCCGTAGAAATAATTCCAAGTTCATGAAAAATAAGTTCAATATTATCAATGATTTCATAACGACGCGTTCTTTTTATACAGAAAGGAATTTATGAACAAGTTTTGAGGTTATTATTATTACTATTACTATTTTTTTTTTTTTTTTTTTTGAAGACAGTTTTCTCCAAGCCTTAGGTTACTTCTAAATAAAGTTTAGTCATATTTGCGTATATCAAAACAATATATATTTATAACGAAAAACTGTACTAAACTTCTCAAAATTCTAGACTTTTCCTATCGACGTTTGGTCTTTTTCATTGGCATACGGAAATTGATGTCTTAGTTCAACTATAGGAATACATATGCATTAAAAAATATGGGGATAAATAGGATAAATTCATATAATGTTCCCAAAGAAATTGCTAAAATTGTTGTTAAAAGTATTTAGAACCTTAATATTAATATATCTGTGGTCACAACCCGTAACAGCCTAACTCGAGTTAGGATACAATTGAGTTATTAGCACCATCGCATTCAGCGTATCTTAATTTATTTCCTCTAAATTTTTCATGTTTGTATCTCTTCTAGGAAGGCAATTAATCCTAAAAAACCTAATAACTTGAGTTATTTTTCTAAATGACTATTTTGGCTTAACTGCCTAAGTCAATTTAGGCTTACAACAAATATAAACATTATCTTTTCATCATTGCCTAAATCAACTTAAGTTTAAACTTTATGAATTCTTATATAGGAATAACAACCTAACTCAACTTGAGAGATCGAATCTGAAATATTTTGACATAGAATAATAATTTATGTCAATTTAGGCGCACTTAAAGTTTTTTATTTAATCTGGAATAATAGCCTAACTCAACTTGAACTTTTTGACTTTCTTTCGTTCAACAATTCATAAGAGCCTAAGTGTCTTTTTCGATAATATCTTTTGACTGCGAGAATAAACAACTATTTTTTGTTAACAACTAAGTAAAGAAATTCGTTTCCTTGGAATCTGTAGCAAAGTTTTCCAAAAAACACCTTCTCCTGATTTTCAGTGAAGATTCAAAACTTTAAACTCCTGTACTGAAAATATTGAAAAACAGACTTAGGCTGTTATGGGTTGTGGCCACAGATATTTCAAAACAATAAGTTATGTATACAATTTGGGAAATTTAAAATAATAATAATTGTTAAAACTAAAACAATATTTTTCTGCCTCCTAACTGCTTTAACTCAGCCAAAGGAATAAAATGATCTAAAGTTTATAAAAATGTTTCACAAAAAGGCACTCATATTGCGAGTTAAGAGGAAGAAACCCGTGTAATGGTTTTGAAAAGAGCCAGAATCAGGTTGAATCTCTACCGGCTTGGTTGTGATGCAACTTATTATGGAGATAGTGAAATGTATATGGGATTGGTTTAGAGTTAATTAATCGGGGGCCAATTCTTACGGGCCCGCCAGTAAGTTTTGAACAAAAGAATTGACGGTTTCAAAATAATTGCTTAATTTCTCAGAGTTGAGAAATTATACAATTAAATTTAACATTTAATATACGATATGTAAAAAGAGGAAAAGAGAGGAAAAATGCAAATGAATTAGAGTTAATTCAATATGTTTATTTCTAGACATTGAGATGCTCACCGCGCGAGTTGTGCTGCAAAAGTTTTGAATCAGCAACTTTGCTGGTAACATTGGATTTTCTATTTTCCTTGTTTTTATATTTTCTTCAGCTTACAATAAATAAGTCACAATAATCATTGGGATATTTATCAGATAACTTAAATGAGGACGTTGTCTTTTATAATATTTAAATTTCATGTTTTTAGTATTTAATTCATTTAGTTCATAAAATTCAAACTTAATTGATTAAATTTAAAAGTAAGTATAAATTTGGAGGTTTATACAAGCCGAAAGATTAAACTTTGTGTTATAGTTTTGGAAGTTAATGTATTTATTGCTCAAAAATTAGAGAAAATACTGTTCTCGCATATAAATTGAATGATTTTATAACTTGAAAAAGAAGTAGACAACACTGTTTGTGTAAAATCATAAATATATATAACCCTATATTTTTTACTTTCAATTAGGCCGTAAAATAACTAAACTTTTATTTCATTATAGTGCTTGGAGCTTTCTATTGTGTACGAATATAATGTCATTTAAATGACCGCCTATGAATTGGTTGCAGTAGCGGATCCTTTTGAGGTAGTTTTCCACAAAATACGGCCTAATGTCACCTCCTAACCATTAATTCGTAGCAAACAGCCACTTTCTCCGGATGCAATGGCTTTTCCACAATCATTTCTGGGTTTTCCAAGCTCCATATGCGACAATTTTGCTTGTCAACGTAACCAGTGAGTGAGTGAGAAAATTAGCTTCATCGCTGAAGAAAATTTTGTTCGACTGAAAGTTCATGTTTGAATCACCACTTTTATAGTAAGTTTTAACTATTTTTACGCGTTCTTCGGTTGTTAAGCGATCCATATTCGTAAATGGCAAACCTTTCACTAAATAACACTTCATATGACAGCTATCTAACAGCTGACAGCTTTGTCAGCAGTTGCTGGCGGTTTTGAAACCACTAATGGATAACCCCACATATATTTTTGTCCTACTCTGCAATGGCAGAGTAGCAACAGACTACCTTCATTTTTTTTTTTTTAATTTCGTCAATTTACTGTGCATAACTCATTAATGAACTAATTAAAATCATTTTACTAGAAATATAGTATATAGTAGTATACAATTTAAAATTGATCGAATTTTTTAAATTGTCGTAGATTCATACCTTTGCAAAAGATACGGGAGACTTTCTCACATTTTGTAAGCTTACACGTATTCTAAATCTATAATAAAGTCTGTTCCTATTTTATGCTATGTCAAGTGAAATATAATCGGTCCAAAGGTCGACATCCACTTTGTTCAGATGCTGTCTTTTATAATCGCAATATTTTGTTGAAATTGGGTCTGTATTTTCGGAGTTAAGGAGTCAGAGTTCATCGGATTTGCTTGGAATCGGAGTCGATTTTTTTACGCATTATTTCAACTCTAAATCAAACAAACCAAAAATAAATAAATTTCATAATATTAGCAGAAATGATGCCATTACATAATTTTTACATTCTTTGTAAATATTTGTAACCTTTTGCTGTCATAGGCTTGAGATTTATATTTTGGGAATGACGAATATATGAATTTGATTACTCCACACATTAGAATGCCTAATATATAACATTTTACATGAAGAAGAATAATACAAGTTTGAACAGTTAAAAAAAGCAAAATATTAGGCCAAAAATATACAATATTTGCGGTTGTTTTATTATTTCTGAATAGTCATTGCATTTATAGTTGTTCTGTAAGGGAACCCAGGCTATCTAGTGCTGTAATTCTTTATCAATTTAGTGGATAATGCAAGCTTTTCTTTTTTTTTTTTGATGACCAAATATACCATTTTGTTTATAACATAAACAATTTAGATGAGGTATCTTCACGAAAGATCAGCTTTGCTTTAGTTTTGGTGAATTTACTTAAAGTACATTAGAAATTTGTTTCTGATTAATATTCGAAATAACTATTCGCTTCAAATATTGTTTCGTTTCTTACCTGAAGCTAAATTAGAAGCCTATATTGATTCAGTTTCTGTATCAAAACAGAATGATATAGATAATTTGATTCAAGAACTTGAAACGGAAGTATAGTTTAATGCAGTTTTGTTTCTTAATCTGAATAAGGACTACAACATCAGGTAGTTTCGTTTTCTGTTAGAGAAAGAGGACTGGCTCCTAATTTAGAAAAGTAAAAATGGTTCACTAATTTTCTTTACGATACCAGGCTATCAGAAATTTTCATAGCTACTCAGAAATTTGTTTCAATCTGAAATTGAAAAGTGTTAAATGATATATAAATGTTTAAACTGCATCAGAGTCAAAAATGGTTTGTAATTTCGTTTCGCATGTAAGAACCAAAATAAAATTTGTTTGAAATTTCGTTTTGAACGTATAAAACAAAAACGTATGAAATGTTAACTTCATATGTAGTGGTTTGGATAATGGTTCAGTTGGTGTTGCAGGTATATTTCTTGATTTGCGAAAGTTGATCATGAAATAATGCTGCAGAAATTAGAATTATATGGAATAGTAGGAAAAGAACTGGAATTACTTAAAGACTACTTTCAAAAAAGGAAACAATTTGTGTAAGTAAACCGTTGTAAAAGCGAAATGGTAAATGTTGAATGTGGAGTACCACAAGGAAGCTGTCTAGGGCCGTTATTATTTTCAATTTTTTTGAATGATATTTATAATTTGAACCTTGTTGGTAAAATGTATATGTTTGCAGATGACGTTTGCTTATTTTATCCATATAGTTACGATTTGACTTTGAAAATTAACATGGAACGGGATATTGCCCTAATAGTTGAATATGCCAGATTGAATAAAATTGTTCTGAATCCAAATAAAACTAAATTAATACGGTTTAGACCACATGCCAATGTATTAAATAATCATTTTAGTGTTTTAGTTGATGGTAATATAATTAATGAAACCCATGAAGTTAAATACTTAGGGATTACTTTGCAAAGTAATCTCTCTTGGGATTCACATATAACTGAAGTTAAATCAAAAATAGCACCGGCTATTGGTATATTATACAAAATGAAATTCAAATTGAACGTGGAAACTAAAATATTAATTTATCAAGCACTTATTCAAAGTCACCTAAATTACATGGCGTTAATAGATGGTTACAAAAGGACGAATGTTATGAAATCATTACAAACTATGCAGAAAAAAGCACTGAAAATAATTTACAATTTACCAAATTTTCATTTAACTATATCTTTGTATGTTAATGTTTGTAAATCCATATTGCCTATTTATGGACTTTATAAACATTAATTACTCTTGTATGTTTTTAAGAGTTTGAACAATTTTGGCTATCGTACTATTAGTTTTTCCCAGAACCAATCGTTTATGTGTACAACACATCAACAAAATCTAAGAACACCTAGATGCAGATTAGAAACTACTAAACAACGCATTGAATACATGGGTAGTTTAGAGTACAATTTTTCTGCAAATATGAAAAGAATAAATAGAATATCACACTTCAAACGTGAACTAAAAAGTGTCCTTTTACAGAACCTTGAAACGCTTCTTATGTAATTGCGGAATAATCCTAAAGAGTATTTTACGGATTCAAAACCTGTATGTTTTGACATAATTTTTTATACACTACGTTTTTCTTTTTGTCTCTTCTTTCATACATATTTATCATTTTAATAATATTTAAATTTGTAATTACTTTGTACATGTTTTTTGCCAACTTGCCTCTAACATGCCTTAAGGGCGCTGAGGCCATTTTTAATCTGATATATATTTGTACATGAATTAATAAATACAATTATAAAAAAAAATTAAAAAAAAAGAAATTTATGTAACTTTATCAAAAACCGATACGAACATATTTGCCGAAAAATTGTGCTGTATTGAAATTTGAGTATTTTGACTACATGCCGGCATGCAGTAAACATTTATTCACGATGTTGGAGGATAAAACACTGGAAATGCGAAATGCTAGCAATTTTGAATTTTATATATTGCATTTTGTAAGGATCCCTTTCTACTTCTAGAAATATACATACATTTCCAGAAGCTTTGAGAAGCAGAAGTCTTCTTTCTACTTTTAGAAATATATTTCCATAAGCAGAACTATGTTGAAGTCTCCTTTTTGAATCATTTATCAACTCGGACTGAACAATTTTATTTGTATTATATACTTTTAAATTTTTTTAATGTTTATGATCGAGAATCCTAATTAAAAAAAAAAACTTTGAGAAGAAGAATGCTTCTACTTCTAGAAATACATATATTTTTGCAGAAGTAGAACTATGTTGAACTCTTCTTTTTGAATCATTTATCAACTCGGACTGAATAATTTTATTTGTATTTTATATTTTTAAATTTTCCTAATGCTTATGATCGAGAATCCTAACTAAAATCAAAAATAAAAAAAAAAAAAACTTTGAGAAGCAGAAGTCTTCTTTCTACTTCTAGAAATATATTTCCAGAAGTAGAAATATGTTGAAGTCTTCTTTTTGAATCATTTATCAACTCCGACTGAATAATTTTATATGTATTATATATTTTGAAATATTTTTAATGTTAATGATCGAGAATCGTAATTTGAGATGCAGAAGACTTCTATTTCTAGAAATATATTTCCAGAGATAGAAATATGTTGAAGTCTTCTTTTTGAATTAATTATCAGCTCGTATTGAATAACTTCAAAATTTAAAATTACATAAAAATTCACGAATATTGTTAATTCCTGAGCTGGAAATCTTTTCTTAGGCAGTCTTTATTAAATTTAATATTTTTTAGAATTTATTAATAAATTAATTAATGAACTAATTTGGAAGCATTTGACTACATTATTAGCGTAATTCCACATTGATCGAATTTTTTTTGTAATTTATCATATTTGCCACATGAAAACTTATCACCCACCTGCCGTTATTGTTTGCTTAATGATATGATAAACACATATGGTCAAAATAATAAGTACACCTTATATTTTTTTTAAAGGCTCGTAGACAAAAATTTGTTTAAATTAAAAGAAAAAACAAACACTAATTTCTTTTGTTATAACATTATTATTATTGCATTAAGTGTTTTATGATTGGCGAAATGCTAATAACTATGAATTATCAAGTCTCTGCCTGTAAGGAACGAAATGCGCCCAGAGCCTTTACCTGCCTAATTCAAGTCCTGACGTAGAATCTTACTTTAAAACCCTTTATGAAGAAAGAGACTTCAATTTATTTGTTCTATACTGCTGATCAATTACTAGCAAATCAATTAAACAAGTTTAGGATTTCAAATTATTCGAAAATTCACAATTCTTGATTATTATATTGGAAATCTACAGACTTTTTGCAGAATTTTCATATTTCTTTTATAAATGCGTTCACCTCATTATAGTAATTGTAGTAATTTAAAAAAGTTTGACTATATCTGTGGTCACAAAGAGAAACGCCTTAAATGAAGTTAAGGCAAAGTCGATTTTATTCGTTATTATTATAGTACTTATTCTGATGCTTATTTACGTCCAATGCCCATTCCAAAATTCAATGTAGTTCACTAGTTATAACACTTTCTCAAAATAGCGATTTTTATTAAATTACATAATATATCTAATTATTGATATCAGTAAGATCACGTTTCTTTTCTGTTATTGTTTATGTCCTTAAAGCAGATCAAGTCGTCTAAGTGCAATTTCAAAATTCCGTATATTTCCAAAGTTATAATAAATTCTCGTAATAGCGATTTTTTTGAAAAACGATTAATATCCTAAAACGGGCAATTTGTAAGCACAGATATTATTGTTAATATTATATTAATATATGTATGTAAGTTATGTGTGGTATTTCACAATCCAAATACGAGTTGGTATTATCAGTAACATGAGTACGACTCGATACAGTGCGGCTATGACCCGCGTTTCTAACTTTAAGTTTACTCCTTGTATAACCTTTCAACCTTTTCTTTTTGTTCTCATGTACTTAATCTGACTTTTATTTATACGTCGAAATCCTTACAATGTATGTATGTTATTATTAATTCCAAATTTGTAGAATTTTTTAAATTGCCACGTTTATGAATTAATGCTTTTGTATGAAAACGTTATTGTTGGCTTTGAATTAAGTGTGTTAAATATTTTATAATTAGCGAAACGCTAACAATTTTGATTTTTCGATGTCTATGTTTGCAAGCGTCCCAATGCCCTTCAACTGCCCAAATCAGATGCTGATGTATTTAGAATCTTATTGCACAAGCCTTTTTAAGAAAGATGGCCGAAATCCATTTCTATTTTTAATTTGAATCAATTATCAGACCCAATTACAAATTTTAAAAATTTGAAATTATAAGAAAATTTTTTAAATTTTTATATAATTTTTTCTTTTAATTTCTTATAGTTAACTCAGTAACGTAGTAACTTAGAACGTATTATTAACACAATTTTATATTATTAAATTGCCATAATTCTGATGAAAATTTATCACTGCTGGCTGCCACTGCTTTCTTCGTGCTGTGTTATATGAATTATTTTATAATTGTTAAATCGCTAATAACTCTAAATTGGACCAAGACCTCCATTGGTCCCATTTTAACTTAAAATCCAATAGAGAATCTTAATTTAAAATTACTTATGAAAAACAAATTCTACTCCTAATTTGCATCAATTATCAACAAGAATTGAATCATGTCAATGTATGAAAATATGCCAGGCAGTCTTTATTAAGATGTTCACAATTTTTTTAATACATTTTTTAAATTAATAAATTTTTCAATTTAAAAATAAAACTTGTGAATATATTATTAGCACATTTCCACATTGATTGATTTTTTTTTAATTTATCACATTTATGATGAAAATTTGTCACTTTCTATTGCCTGCCTGCTTCGTCTATGGTATGTTAAGTGTTCTATAATAGACTCAAAGTGCCATATTTTATAATCACAATATATCACGAAGAGCCGTCACTCAAAAAATTATTCTTCTAATAAATTAAAACATTTTTTGTATTTATCTTAAAAAAAAAAGTCATCTTTTCTGTACGCTAAGCTACAAATATCTACTCTTCATTTGCTATTTAATTCTTGCAGTAAAGACAACCTAATCTAATCATATATGAATTTGTGTGCTTCGCTTTTTAATAATTGTTTTGGAAACAAATAAAATGGTTTTCCTTAATCAGTTTGCTTACCTTTTTCTGTGCTTTTAGCACGATCTTTCAATTGTTTGACAATTCCATATTTAACCGTACCAAATTGTATCATTTTATTAATGGTTTCTTGATGGGTTTCTTTAAAATCACTTCTCATTTCACACACAACGTTAGAGAAAATATTTTTCATTTAGATAAGAGTGTAGAGAAGGTGGTAGTTGATTTTTGAGCCGAGAAAAACGCGCTTCACAAAAGTGTCCGGCAATTTAAGAAAGATTAAATCAAAATCTTTCCGTGAGTTAAACGTTGTAGGGGCTTAACGCGCGTACGCGGCTTGTTTTATGATGGGCGGGTGAGTTGAAAGGGGAGCAGCAATGAGCTGATTTTGTTAAAGTCGCTTTAAAGTTCTAGTAAAACATTGTCAATCTTTTTTTCTCTTTTTGTTCTGCTTTTATTTAGTTAAAACTAAAACAGACTTCAGGGAAAACAGTTGTTGGTGTTCTTTTCTTTATGCTGCCATAAAGTTTCTTTTGTTTTAATATTATTAAACGTTGTTTAATTATTTTAATTTTTTTTTTTTTTTTGTTTTTTTTTTTTGTAATGTTACAGTTCTGTTCTTTTAGTTGTTTACATTTTTATGGAATTTTCGAAATATTTTTTTTTCCACAAATTTTCATTTAATATCTGCTGATATCATTTGTTTTGTTTTCAAAAATTATGTTTTCATTTCATTCATAATTTTGTGTTTTTTTTTTATTAATTTACGGTTTACGGTCTACGTCTTTAAAGCAGCTGTCCAATTGTGTGACTATTGCTTGATCGGCCGGTTCTTGACTTGTAGTTAGTTTCCTCTACAGTGGGTCGGATAATAATGATTGGTGTGACGTTGTGTCGTTGTTGTGTATTGTTGTTGGTAGTAAATAATTATCATAACATTTTGTTTTCCATAATTTTTTTGAAGTTATATGTTAAAGCTTTGAGCCTCCATATATACATTAGCTTATATACTCGCATGTATAGGTGTATTATATACTTGTTTTTTTTTATCACTCAGTTACTTGAGGTGACGCACTTTTTTTCTCACTCATACTCGCTCTCTGTTTATTTTGCATTTTCTTTTCTTTTTTTGCTTCATATAACCTTAACGTTAGGCCAAGTCCCGACGGCTTTTTGTAAAAAGTTTTGTTATCTTAAATTCGGAAATTTTTCTTAAATTTTTTTTTATTTTAACAAATATGTTTTTATATTTCCGATTACTTTCATTTTAAAGCGCCAAACGTGTTGTTTTCTCATATTCTTATTTTCAATAAATTTCGTCTTTTTCTTTGTGCATCGTAATACGCTTTTATCTCTTGTCTTCGTTTTGAAAATCCGCTTCTGTTTAGTTTACGTTCCACTCTCTCTGTGTGTGTCTGCAACAGTTTGTGATACGTTCAGCACGCGCGTCAAACTTACACTGACTTCACAAATAATAACAGCCCAACCAAAAAGTCACTCAAACAATTCGTAATATTTATCATAGCAGCAAAAATACTACTACCACCGCCGTCGCTACTACTATATACGTACGACATACGACGTACGACGAGTCTACCAACAGCCACCTCAAATGCGTACTCATACCTTTTACACACGCGACAAAACACACATACAGAGCACACAGATACTCACACCCATACACACCGAGTTTATAGCACACTCATAGATACACTCACCCATACAAGAAGAAAAGGCAAGAGACGAGTAAAAAAAAATATGTTATCATTTCAAATATGAAACATATATCAACATTAATTTTTATGCGCCTTCTCTTTTTTTCTTTTTTCCATTTAATGCACGAATTAAAGAGACAAACAGCCAGAGAGACAGCCAGTCAGCCAGCTAGCAATAACCCATAAGCAGTGGCAGCAGAGCAGCTTACAAATAACAGCAACAACAGTGTTAGTCCATGCCACAACAACAATATCACCACCTTCATACAACAACACCGTATAATGTTATGAAAACTCAAAACATCATAATTTTATTAATATTTTCGCATGTGCTCTCTCTCTAGTCCATATCAACCCCTTAGTCTTACGACACAGGTTGTCTCTGTCATACTAATCCACCTACAGTAGTTAACAGTTAACAATACTCACACCCTTTTTTTCTCCCCCATTTGAATGTGTGCAGGAGACGCATTCACACACACACAGCGGCAATTCTGCTCTCTGTTAAAAAGCTGCTATCGTATACTCTGCATACTGTTCATTCACTCACTCTCTCTCTCTCTCTCTCTCGTTTTTCTGCTATTTATTAAATATATGTGCGTGTGGGATTGTATTTTTTGTTTTGTTTTATTATAATTTATCAATGAGTGAAAGAAAATTTGCGCCTACTCTCATTGATTTTCTCACCAAAAAAAGAGCATTATATCAGAAGAAAAATACCTGTTTCTTGTTTATGGTTGGTGTAGCTAAAAGTAACATAAACCAGAGCGAAGCTAAGTCATTCATTAGATTTATGATAGTTCCGAAAATTTGCTAACTTCCGTCAAGGAGTTTATGATGGGAAGTTCACATAGTAGTTTAGGAACTAAAATGGTTTACCTGATCTCTCTAGCAGACTCGTCGCTCTCTTTTTTCATGGGAGACAATATTTCATTTTGTTGTTATAGCTGTGTGTGTATGTGTGTCTATCGTTGCCTTGCTTGAATTGGTGGGATTTTTAGTTGTTTCTTCTTCATTTTTAATAATTGATCATAATTCATTCATATCATGTTTTATTCGTATGCAAAAAAGGAGGCAACAACAATATTACCATATTCATTCGAAAGTAGTGTTGCCAGGAGAAGTCATTACACAAAATGCTAAAGCGTTAAAAATCGAATTTCACAAAACTTTTTGCATATATTTAAGTAAATGTTATGTAAAAAGTTGCAGTTGCCAAAACACAATATTTTATAAGCCGTATTTTATTATACGTATTCCTATCGTAACCATAAAAATCAATTAAATGTATATAAATTGTAACAGTGAATTGAATTATTCAAGTATCCTAAGTGTTCTTGTTGCACCATCGAGAAATCCTGAAATAATATGTATTTCTGTTCAATTTAAGAGCAGATTCTTATCGAAACTGGCATTGATCCTTAAATGCTTTATTATTTATCAAATATTTATATTGCAGATAAAGATCACAACTATGTTGTATTTATTATACTGTAACAGACATCTGATATGTATTGGATAAAAGAAAAGATGTGAAAGTATATTGACACCCATTCAAAACCGATTACTGGATGGAAATGTTGTATTTTTTAAAAGGATAAACAAAAACATAATTTATAGGAATTAGAAAAAATATTTTGAGTTTATTGAGTTCAATAATATAGCAAAATTAATAAACCACCCTATATTACCACTTTGTAAAAAATTTAAGAAAAAAAATTAGAAAAATTCATAAAAAGGGATGGTATTTCAAAGGTTAGATTCAATCGTCGATTAAAAAGTTTTTCCTAGGGGTTATTTTTCGTACATTATTTAGAATTTTTTTTCAAAAATTAAGTCCATGATTGACATTTTGTAGTATTTTTCAATAATCACGCCCACAATTAAAGCAGGTTCTTAAAGAATAATATGAGTTTGCTAGGTTTTCTTCATATCCAATACCTAATTTTGCTTTTACTTAACGATGAAAAAGTAAAATTTTTGAAAAAAAGAGATCTAGTATAAGTGGCTTTTTGATCATTTTCATGCAATATTCGTACATTAAAAAAAAAAATTATAACCCAATTTTCATGGAAGAAAATTTAATATGAAGCATGGAGGAAATAAGGCGGATGGATCATGAAAGGAAAAACTAATGTGATATTTTTTTTTAATAAAAAAAGTTCCTCAACTTTACTAATGCTGGAGTAACAACTAAATAAAAGCTTTTTTCCATTAGTTTTTCTAACAATAAAACTGGGATAACTAACGAAAATATTACAACTTCAACAAATCTCATGCGATTGGAAGAGATTTCAATGATTCTCTTCATTCCTATTTGTATTTCATACTCTGCCTTGGTTTTTTCGTTTCCTTTTCTAATCTTTTTGTGTACTCCAAAGCGACCCTGTCAGGGAAAGCAATTTTACTATTTCGAATTAACAGATTTTTTTTAGTACAGTGCAAACTAATTATCCAAATATTTCATATTTCTACTAAAATTTGTTACAATTTTTATAAGTTTTGGGTAAAAAATTTACATTAAGTGGAAAATAATGCATAATATTTTGTTTCTGTCAACGGAAACTTAAAATATATGTATAAATATTGCGTCACATATTATTCATATTATTGCAGTCGAGAACTTTTCTTTATGGTGATTTCTTTTCCGAAAAACAAAATGGTGTCTTGTCATATCATGACAATTCCCTCTGAAAGTGCAACATTTTCTACTTTGGAAGGGGACAAAAAAAGTGTTACTTTACTATTTACTTACATACATACTTATTTAGGAGTAATGAAGGAACTATATTTATTTTCTAAAAAAAAAAAATAATGCCAATACAGAAATAAGTTTGAGGAGAAAATAAAACGAATAAACAGTTTTTTTAATATTTACTCTACCTATAAAACACATTCAAATGCGTCGATAAAAACGATGTTAACTAGAACAAAAATAAAAACAAATTCTTCGATCTTTTGGAGCAATATTTTCTACCTCATGATTTATTAGAAGACAATATACCTATACATACTTAGAGCAGAACACGAAATCCAGCCAAAGGATTATACCGAACACAAAAGTGCAATTCGAGCAAAAGTTACACCAAAAATTTCCTATTTTCCTAACAAAATCAATCAATCATATTAAGAAGTGTAACATTAATGTACATGTTGGTGTATCAATAAGAAACAACTGTTATTAAGAATGAACCGGCAACACTGTCTCCCATATCAAGCTCTCTCTCCTCTCATAGTCAAAGAAACACACAGTCGCTCAATTCATTCCCGTATGTTTGTGCTCTCATAGCAAGCAACTGGTTCCGCTTCCTACAGTCTCTCTCACTCCTTTAATAAACCACCTGGCACCAAAGATTTCCCTCTCTTTCTCTCATATTTAATAATTAAGGTTTTTTTTTTGTTTTGTTCTTCATCATCGACGATTGCGATGACGACGACGGCGTCGTCATAACAGAAAACCAAAGCACAAAACAGTAACAACAACCACAGCAGCAGCTTTAGTTATAACCGAACCCCCCTTCATTTTGGATTTCTTTGCACTCATTCGGCAAACGTTGGTGGATTTAACGATGGTGGTAACGTTAGTGTTGGTGTTGTCATTGGCTTTGTTGCTGCTTGCTGTGTGCGTTGCCGCCGTTGCTGTATTGTTGTTGTTGTTATATTTATCATATTCTTTATTATGACTTGTATTTATCATAATGTTGTAGCTTTTTTTCGGGATCAGTGTTTTGTTGTTGTGTTGCGACGAGGAAAGGTAACCTCCCACTTTCTTTAATGATTTGTCGTTGTCGTCGTTGTTGGTTCTCCTATGGAGAATCTTAAGGTTTTTTATTCGTTTATTTTTAGTTTAAGAAAAGGAGAATTTATTTCTTTGAGTGTCATCCATTGATGGTTGAAGTTGGGCGGGGGTGTTCTAAGGTGTTCTTATTTGATTTCGTGTCTTACTTTTTTACTTTCTTTTACATTTGATTATACGTACGGACGTACTTACGTACGTTCGTACATATGTACTTATTTTGTTATATACCTTTTGGGTGATTTTGTTTTTGTTATAATTGGTTTTATTTGGTTGTTGGTGGTTTTCTTTTCTTGTGGTTTTAACACATCTACTACGGCTACTACTTAAGATAAACCAAAGCTGTGATTTTTTGTAATTTTTAAAGGATTTCAGTTTGTTTTTGATTTAATTTTTATAAGCAAGATTTTTTGTGATTTTTTTAATTTTGTTTTATCATTGAATTGTTGTTCTTTGGGAGAGCAATACGACTTCAAATTGTGAATGTATTTATTCTATAAGTGTCGATACGTTTACATTTTCCAATAAACAAGAATATGACAAGCAGATGCCCAAAATAAGTTTACATTGGCGGAGTTATGACTACAGTCTATAAATCTCTTTTTCTTGCAACTTGACACAGAGACATCTTCAGATGTTTCCTAAGACTACAATGAATTTAAATTGTGTTTCAGTGCCAAATGCTTAATTTCGCTTTCTCTCTTTGCAATAGATTCCTTTTACATTTCTGTGTTAAAATATTACATTACTTTAAATTTTGGAAACTTCTTTTAAAGCTTTAATATGTCGTCCTCAATTGATATATTTTTGTTGCAATCTTAAAGTTTCACTATTTAACTAATGTTAAATAATAGAAATTTTTGCCAGCAAGGCCATGAGCTTTGTAATAAAAGGAAGTGCTTTGGGCATGGGCGTGGCAAGGAGGTGCTAGGGAAGCCTTAGTCCCCCAAGAAGTTTTTTTTAGCATCCCTCAGGGTTATCAGATTAGGTGCATTGAATGAATTTAGCCCTCCCAGAATTTATGAATGAATCAATTTAGCCCCCCTCCCTCAAAGGGAATTAATTGATACGTCCGTTACACCCACAAGTTGACAACAAGTTGTTTTCTAATACATATGTTAATGTTACAATTTCTATTTTTTGAGCACATTAAAGCATATCAAAGTTTAAAGTTTCAACATTGGCGGTCTACATGACAACAATTCTCCCCACAAACATACATACGTTGCATAACCGTCGCCACAGGATGGGGGTAGGTTGGCAAAAAAAAATAATTGTTTGAATTGTAAAATTCGATAGTTCCAATATTTCGTTATTTGATGTAAAACTTCTATGTGCAAAGTTTGAGAAAAATCGAACAAACCTTAGATGATGCGCATTTAGGTGAAAGTTCACCGTTTTTTGGAATCTTAGGCGTTCTTATATAAATCTACAAAATCCGTATTTTTGTGTGGTTTTTAAAGAAAATTTGTGGAATGAGCCAAGTGTAGGGAAGACTCAACGAATATAGAGGTCTCAACCCGAAAATTCCAAAAAATATCCATATATTTAAAAGTAAAAGAAAAAAAAATGATAAATTCAGTTTTATTTTAAATTTTTTCCAGAATATAGGGTTACCTATTTTGTGTTTTCAAACCCGCAGGTCCACTAAGTCTGTCAGCTGTTAAATAAATATCATCTAAAGTGTTATTTATTTAGCTAAAGGTTTGCCATTTACGAATATGGATCGTTTAACAACCAAAGAAAGCGTAAAAATAATTAAAACTTACTACAAAGTGGTGATTCAAACGTGGAATTTCAATCGAACAAAATTTTCTTCAGCGATGAAGCTCATTTCAATTGTTATTATTTAGTGAAAGATTTACAATTTATGAATCAAAACTTAAAACTACAAAAGTGGTTATTCAGGCATGGCCATTTTTCGTGCATTACGGGGTGATTATAGTCGTCATAATTGATCTACTGTGCAAAGAATTTATAAGATTAAAATTGATAAGATTTAAAGAGATTGGAAGCGTTACAAATGTGACCATGCCTGTGCATCACGGCAATGTACGCACTGCCGAAAATATCGCTTCTGTTAGTGAAAGTGTGGCGGATCATCTGAATTTCAATTCAGAGCGTTATAGCCTTACGATAACCGACTGTTTGTGACCTACAATTGAAGATTATGAACTGAACGATATAAGGTTTTAACAAGACGGAGCCACAAGTCAAACAACATGACATGAGAAGTTTCCAGAAAGCGTAATTTCAAGTTTAGACGACACCAATTGGCCACCAATATCATGCAATTTGACGCCGTTAGACTTTTTTTGTGGGGCTACGTCAAAGACCGTGTTTACGCGGATAATCCCTAGATGATGGAGTCTTTGAAAAGCAATATTCGTCACGTTATCGCCGATATATCGCCCGAAATGTGCGAAAACGTGATCGTAAACTACCTCAAAAGAATCCACTGCTGCAATCAATTCAGAGGTGATTGTTTAAATTATATTGTATTTCGCACATAATGACAAAGTCCCAGCATTATAATGAAATAAAAGTTTCATCGACATCATAGTTTTATCAATGTTTTATTTAACTTTTATTTAATTTTGAAACCGAAAAATGGATAACCTGGTACATTTATAAGGAACCACAATACTTGTGGGAGTGATTAATGAATAATGCCAAAAAGCAGTTTCGGTTTTCCATTGGAAAAATAAAATAAGTCGATGCATTGCGTTTGGATTGATATCATTATTGACACGCCCACGTCGGCTCAGCCAAATCTGTTAGTCATTGTTCACTTTTTTTGTTTTGGGGGGCTTGTTTCCGATCTTAATGATCACTTCTTCTTAGCCGTTTTTTGTTTCTTTGTATTGTTTTTGCAATTAGTTCTCAAATCTAAGTTAAAGAACCAGTTAACCAACCAGTTAAAGAAACGAGAACATTAAGCCCAGAGTATACAGAACCAGTTTTGCATAAGAATCATATTTTTATTCATCTACAGGAGTTCCTTCAATTCAGCACGCGGTCAGCTGCTAAACCATTTCCTCAGGAAGTTACCCAGTTCGACAGGCTAATCAATCATGCGCTATACCATGCATAGTATTAAACCGCCGATATTTTTATTGTTCTGAAATCTGTATTTTACAAAGAATGTATTTTATGCGCTCAGAACAGTATATGGTGTATCAAACCAGTCTACCTACTGCACAATTCTGTATAACATTGAAATATTTTAAACTCAATTTTTATTATCGAATATCACGCTAATGGAACAGACCACAACCAGTACATAATGATGAAAATATAGAAACGGTAACTGAGAGTACACGTCGTGACTGCGATTAATCTTTCTGCGTCGTTATCAAAAGCTTGGCTTGCCGTGTGTAACAAATTATCGGATTTTTCTAAAAGATCTTGAGTGAAAGTATTCCAAATTCAACTCGCACAAGATTTGAAATCGGCCAATCTTTTCAAACGTAACCATTTCAGTCCTTAGACTCTTCAAAACTTCGATGAAGTTTATTTCTGTCTTAATGACTGTATTAGAGAGCAAATTTGCTGTATTTTGGCTGAATAACATTCCGAATATATGCAAGATCTACTATTACATCCAGGGAAAACAACGGCTTAGCCCGGTCTATCGGTGTGAACGTTGACAACTATAATTTGGTTGTGGTGAAAGAATTCACCTACCTCGGTTCCGCTGTAAACAAAACGAATGATGTCAGCAAGGAGATAAAGAGGAGAGTATTGTTTGCTAACAGATGTTACTATGGGCTAAGCAAGCGATTCAATGATAAAGCCCTCTCTCGACAAACAAAAATCTGACTGTACCAGACGTTGCTTCTACCTGTCTTGTTGTATGGCGCAGAATCCTGAATTATGACGCAAGCGGATGAATCAGTACTGGCAATTTTTGAGAGGAAAATACTCCGGAAAATATATGGACCCATTATCGTTAACGGAGAGTATCGGCGTCGCACAAACAATGAGCTGTATGAACTACTTGTATATGCCGACATCGACGTGATCAAACGCATTAATATACAGCGATTGCATCAAAGTCAAAGTTTTCCGTTGGAAAGACTAGGCTTTTGAAGTACTATCGAAACTTGGTGTGATGAGGAAGAGAATCGTAGAAGATCGAAGCGTTTGGAATTATTTTCTACGGGCGGCGTATAAGAGATAAGATATGTCTATTCCAGTTGCCACCTAAGGATAAAAAGATGTTATAGATTTATAGTTTTCAATCCGCAGCTTACTGCATTGCCCCTGAAGGTGCGACGTTATTTTCGTAATATAACTTTTAGCATAGTTTTTAGATATTGTGGCGGGCCAGGTGTTTTTCTAATGCAACGCCAAACCATACTGAACAAAAATGGCATGACTGTTTGATAACTTGATCTGTCATAAAATTTCTAATAGAAAAAGATATTCATTGATGGATTAAATGTTATTTTGCCCACATTAATGATTTGATTTAAAACTAATCAATAATTTAAAAGAGCGTTAAATATTTCGCATCCTTTTTTAATTATTGTTGTTCAAACAAACACAAGTCTAAGAACTTCTTAAAGAAAAATTAAAATGTAGAAAAGTTCACAACAAAATTTCGTAACAGACGATATTGCAATCACATCTTCCATTATAAACTTTTGTTATGAACTTTTCTAAATTTTAAATATTCTTTAGTATATTAACAATTCACTAAACAGTTAATTTCACGCTTTAGACCGGCGAATTGGTCCTCTAGATCAATTGATGTCATATCTACAGACTTACGATTGAAAAATCGGATAGTAAAATTAGGCGGATCACTTGAAATCGTCGAACATGTCAACGAAATTAACATTTTTATTTTCTAGCATTTAAAAAAATTATTTATTAGGTACGCAACTTGGTCCCCGCTATTTGCCAATAGATGGCGCCAGCTGTAAATGCTAGTCGATTGGCCATGAGCCAATTTTTTCTTGACGTCTTTCGACGTCATATTCTTTTTTGGTTGTGAGAATATGTATGATTTTGTGCCAAATACTCGTAAACGTATTGATTTTCTTCTTACAATCGAAGAAAACGGCGGCTGAAGCTCGTCGAGAGCTTCAAAACGTTTACGGAGATACTGCTTTAAGTGAAAACAACGTGTCGAGATTGGTTCCGTCGCTTTAAAGACGTTGATTTTGATGTTGACGACCGTTCGCGTCAAGAAGGACGAAAAACCTTCGAAGACACCGATTTAACGGCATTGCTTGATGGGGATCCGTGTCAAACGCAGGTAGAGCTTGCTTCAGTATTAGAAGTTGTCCGCCAAGCCATTTCCGAGCGATTGCATGCATTGAGAATGATTCAAAAGCAAGGAACTTGGGTTCCTTATGAGTTGAAGCCAAGGGACGTTGAGCGTCGTTTTTTGCCTATGAACAACTGCTTCAGCGCCAAAAAAGGAAGGGTTTTATTCATTGTATTGTAACGGGTAACGAAAAATGGATTCATTACAGCAATTCAAAGAAAAGAAGGTCATGGGGGCTGTCCGGTCATGCTTCTACGTCTTCGCTTTGGCCGAATATTCTCGCAGCAAAGGTTATGCCCTGTATTTGGTGGGGCCAGGTCGGTGTTATTTATTACGAGCTGTTGAAACCATGCGAAATCATCACTGGAGATCAGTATCCACTTCAATTAATGCGATTGAGCCGAGCTCTGCGCGGGAAATGCCCACAATACGCGGAGAGGCACGAAAAAGTGATTCTTCAGCATGACAACACTCGGTTTCACGTTGCCAAGCCCGTTAAAACCTACCCGTTAAAACTCCCATCCGTCATATTCTCCAGATATTGCGCAGTTCGATTATAACTTGTTTCGTTCGATGGCATAAGGTCTGGCTGACCAGCAGTTCCACTCATATGACGACATCAAGGAATGGCTAGATTCGTGGATAGCCTCAAGAGATGAACAGTTTTATTGTGACGGAATTCGAGTTTTGCCTGAAAGATGGGAACAGGCAGTAGCTAGCAATGGGTAATACCTTCAATGATTCATTTGTAAACATGTTTTCATTATAAAATTGCATTTTTATAAAAAAAAACAACAGTGAGAACTTAGTCGCGCACCTAATATAAATGAACCTCCTTCTCAACTTGAATAGGTTAGGTTATGCAAAATTTTGCAGCAAGTCTTTAAGTAACAATTTGAGTACTTTTTGATGTTATCCTTTCAGTGTTAAAACGTTTATGCCTATGATAAAATTTGGGTCATACGAAACGATACTACGGATCTTCATTACCAGCAGCACTGTGATTTTTGATAAGTTACACACCTGAACTTATCTGATAAATAATCTTATTTTGAATTTATTCTCAAAAACATTATAAATATTTGGAATTTTGTTATTCCACCGATTCTATGATTTCTATCACTTTCATATCGTATCCTTTTAGATTTTACGAAAAAGAAAAGTCTTCAGTGACTCAATATTATTTGAACTAACAGAGAACATTAAATTTTATTTCCAAAGACGGTTTCATTACATTTGTTTTTTCTGAAAACTGGAAAAAATAAAATCGCAACAAAATGTCACATACCTATAAATAATCCTCAGACCTTAGTCGTATTACTGCCGAAAATTCTTGTTATTGCTGAATACATCGTTCAGGTTCAGATGATTTTTTTTTCGTTTTCAGTTTGATGCTTTTTATTATCTATTGTTCATTTATATTTAGATCATATATTGCGAACGTAAATTTTTTGCGCATTTTTCAGCGAAATCACTCGTTTAATTATTAAGCCAGCAGAACACATTTGAAATAATTAATTTTGTTGCTTAATGGAATTGATTTATCGCATCGTCAAATATTGTAAACATGTTAAAGGCTTTTAATAAAGTATTTCCAACAAAGTTGTAAATGAACAAAAATAAATATTTGATTTTAAAGAAAGTTTCCCAGCAAATAAAAATGCATCCAAGGAAGCAAACATTCAACATAGGGTTGTCATAGAAGGGAAGCATCATTTTATGATGCATCTTCTTCAAGTATTCACGAATGTAGGCGTCACTATTCCACAAAATCGCTTTTTGTTCCGGAAAATATTCAGAATATGTTGTCAGAAAAAAAGTTCCATTGAAAACTATTTCCCCCATATAAATAATTCCATTATAAATGCTTATGAAAAACATTAATCATATAGTAAAGAAGATGGCAAACAATTTTAGTTTAATATTTTGCAACAAAATGTAGCATTTTTCTGTAACTTTTCATAAATTTGGAAGACATCATTCAAAGCGAGCTTCACCTCAAAGTTCTCTTTTGTTTGTTATATCGAAGTTGATTTTAGCACAAAATCTGTCCGCAAATTCCGATGAATTTCACACTTTCCATAAAAAAATCAGTAGACAGACAGTTACCAGTTCAGTTAAGGCACCTAAGGTTCTGTAGGATCGAACCTTATACGCCCTGTGCCATTGATTGGAATCCACAATGTTGGGGATGGACATTTGCAACATCGATCCTCTTGGTGAGTATTCAGTATATGTAGTTTTTACAAATGAAATAACAAACTTAGTATACCCGTCATTATATAAAGGAAGATAAACAAACGTTTTTCCCCAACAACTTTTAATGTTGCCTCTTTACAAAGGCTATCAAAAATTACGTCTTCGGAGCATATTATGTCCCTTGAACAGTATTTCATACTAACATGTTTTTCTTTAATTGTTAGATATTATAAATGGAAATCGAATCAATGTTTTTAAGTACTTCATTAGCGTTGTTCTGGACGTGGTTCGAAAATATTTCGTTAGAAGCCTTAAACATACACGGGTTACATTCTTACAAGTGGTGAAAATGTAATTCTTTGTGAAAATCGGTCATTTTGTCCATGCAAAGTGTAAGTTCTATTATGTCTTCTTCTTCTTAGGCGGCGACTGGAATAGACATCCTTATCTATTATAGGTCGCCCGTAAAAAAAATAATTCTAAGCGCTTCGATCTTCTGCGCTTCTGCTCCAATTCGTCACACCCTCACGCCCTCTTCTGCGCCGTCCATCAAGTTCGTTGTCGACAACTTTCCGTGCCGAAGCAAAAGGGTACATCCGCACAACATGACCCAGCCAACGCAATCGCTGTATATTAAAGCGTTTGACCATGTCGATGTCGGCATATAGCTCATACAGCTTATTGTTCATTCGACGCTGATACTATCCGTTAACTATGATGGGTCCATATATTTTCCGGAGTATTTTCCTCTCGAAAACTGCAAGTACTAATTCATCCGTTTGCGTCATAGCCCAGGATTCTACGCCATATAACTAAACAGGTAGAACCAACGTCCGGTACAGTCGGATTTTTGTTTGTCGAGAGAGGGCTTTATCACTGAATCGCTTGCTCAGCCCACAGTAACATCGGTTAGCAAGCTAGTATGTTTAATACAAATGAATTAGATTGAGATTGAAAGTTTTATAGGACCTTAACAATTAATAAATTATTACAGGGTGGGCCATATGAGTGTTGGCGATTTAATTCTTCAATTTCTCGGTAACGCGCAGCGCGGGGTGGCGGGGGGATATGTTGTTCGCTGCGCCGCTTCCTGGAAATTTAGTCGCCATGGAGCCGTACACGGGAGTGCAGCGTGCATTTTGTGTCCGAGCGTATTACGAAAACAATAAATCAGTGATTACTGCACGACGTTTGTGTCGGCATGAACACGGTTTACACGATTTAAGTGAAGTTCCAAGCGCCAATGTGATACGAAAATGGATCAGAATGTTCGAAACAACCGGCTCAACAGTACCAATTACGGTTCGTGGTCGCCCAGTTTCTGCAAGATCAGCCGACATTGTGGAGCGTGTTCGTGTTTCAGTTCAGCGAAATCCGCAACAGTCAACACGTAAGAGAAGTCAGTCTTTGGATGTCAAAAGAACAACTTTACGACGAATTTTGAAACGTGATTTGCATTTGAAGGCTTATAAGATTCAGATAGTCCAAGAATTAAAACCCGATGATGCCAATAACCGACTTAACTTTGTCAATTTGATGCTAGAGCGGTTCAACAATTTCAACAACGTGATTTTTAGTGATGAGGCCAATTTTCACCTTAATGGCCATGTGAACAAGCAAAATTGTCGGTTCTGGTCCGAGACTAATCCCCGACGCTTGCATGAACGTCCACTTCACAGCCCTAAGCTTGTCGTGTGGGCTGGGATAACGTCAACCGGTATTATTGGACCATACTTTTTTGAGGACGAAAGAGGGCATGCGATGACGGTTAGAACGAACAATTATTGCAACATGGTGCCAGCTATGCAAGAACTTCAAGGCAGTACCTCGACGATGTGGTTTCAACAGGATGGGGTCACATGTCATACGGCTAGGGTATCAATAGAGCTGCTGAAAAATGTTTTTCCTGGAAAACTCATTTCGAAAAGGGGGGTATGTCTTTTTAAGTCCACTGAGCGAGGTCCATCTGTCTGTATGGCTGGCTGGCTGATGGAAACAATAGTGGTCGCAAATCTTTTCTAAATTGTCAAAGCTTGGTACAGCTCAATATTTCGCCAAATATAAATGGACTATATCGTACAATTCCCTCTAGTACCTCCTGAGAAAATTGGCCGGTTTCCACAAATTCGGTTTTTCCTTCTGTAACTCCACATTCGTATGCTGCAAAAATTTACATTTTCGTCCACTGCATTTGTGTAGAATGTTTAGCAAAATTTGAAGAAATAGACTAAAGAAGTGCCCTCTGGTACGTCCCATATAAATGGTCCATAGAGCACATATATTCTTAGGTTCATATCTCTTATGCGGTTGTAATAAATTTACTCAAATTGCCAAAAATATGGTCTCACAAATGAAAATGGATAGAATTGCCACTCCCCTTCTGGTAACTCTCATACAAATGTGGTGATTTTCCTAAATTCCCTAATTCCCTAATTTCCCTCTGTAATTTTTAATCGGTATGTTGCAGAAGCCTAGGTTATTATGCAATATATTGACTTACAATTCTCGGTCAGCTCTGAGAAAAATTGGCCAAGTAACCGATCCCCTTCCAGTACCTCCCATACAAATTACTGATTAGCTCTAATACTATTAGTTTCATATCTTTCTTGTAATTTTATTGAATGAAGTCAAATTTGCTTATATTGAGCGTTTGGTGAAGTAAGTCTTGAGAATGAAAACGGGGGCCGTTGACACATTCCTTACGGTACCTCCTACGTAAATCCCACGTAATCCTTAATTCGTAAACTGTGGCTACTTAAATTTTTAGCAATTTTATTGGTTTTTATATATTTTTTTATATCAACCGGCTAGTCATGCCCTCTGTTAAGTCCCATACAAATTACATAGTTTTTCCGACCAGATTTCCCCTAAATTCATCAGCAGACGCATCAGGCATTCAGCGAACTTAGTTCTGCAAATGAACACTTTTTAAAGAATCTAGATAAAGTGAGATAAAGTTGGGTGAAAGTAGATTTAAGTCAGCTCACCTGACTGACATTTCAATACTGGTTTTTCTTTTAACTTGTTCGAGGTACGAATTCCAAGTCAAAATAATAGGCATCATCTCTTTAAACGCTCTATATAGCAGGCATTATTTCATTTGTAATGACGTCATGGAGATGCAATATATATCAAGCGAAATCAATGCAATTACTTAAGGCCTTATGGCCAATTATATGTGAAATTCTATTCAGCAAAAGACTCATAAGCAGCGGTTAGTGCTTAGCGTAGAAATCTGTATTGGTAAAGGTTGCCACCAGACAACGACTATGAAAGGGAAAGAAGAAAAAAGAAGACCCTAAATGTTAACGAACTCCATAATTATCATAAGCACTATGATTTAAGCAGTGCAGTGTCTGGATTCTGTACTGATGTGATGTGTCTTCATCTCATATTATCCATTTTTCGGTTTCAAAAGTAAAGTTAAATAAAACACAGATAAAACCATGGTTTCGATGAAACTTTTATTTCATTATAATGTTTGGACTCTGCCAAATGTACAAAATATAACAAAATGTCATTTGAATTACAGCTTCTGGATCGGTTGCAGCAGTGGATCCTCCTTAGATAGCTTTCAACCACTTTTTCGCACATTACGGGAAGTATCTTGATGATAACTTGATGAATTTTGTTTTCCAAATTCTCCGCCATCTGGGGATTATCCGTGTAAAAACGGTCTTTGACGTAGCCCCACAAAACAAAACGGCGTCGAATCATACGATCTTGGTGGCCAATTGACGTCGCCAGAACGTGAAATTACGCTTTGTGGATTCTTTTCATGAAATAAAGCTAAAGTCGGTCGTGTTGTGCAGTTCTTGGCATCGTCTTGTCGAAACCACGTAACGTCAAGTTCATAATTTTCAATAGAAGGTCAAAAAAAAAAAAAAAAAAAAAATTTGGTTCTCATACGGCCATAGCGCTCTGAAGTGAAATTCGGATTATTCGCCACACGATAAGCAATATTTTCGGCAATGCGTACATTGTGATGTTTGTAACGCTTCCAATCTCTTCAGTTTTATTTATAATCTTGCCAATTCCTTGCACAGTAGGTCCATTATAGCGATCATAATCACCCCATAATGCGAAAAAAGGGCCCACGTTTGAATCACCACTTTTAAGTGAAGCATAAATGGTAAACCTTTCACCAAACAAATAATACTTCAGATAACAGGTGTTTAACAGCTGGCAGCCTTGCCAGACCGGCGGTCTTGAAACCACTAAATGGATAACTCGTCTGTGTAACAACAGCTTTGTTATTGGAAAAAATCTCCGAACATTGCTAATTTTTCTGTTCGAAAATAACAATTTACACAATTGTCAGGAAGAATATAATCTAGAATGGCCTCTACATTTATAAGAGTCCCTAAAAGTAGCGCTTATTGAAAAAAATTCAAAAACATGAAAACGATTTTTCACTGAAGAAAATAATACAAGTCGATATATTATATATAAAAAGAATTCCCTTGTGACATTTCTGACAAAGTGCCGTCTACGTGTCAAAAATTTTCTAAAAAGGCAAAATTTATCAGGGAAGAAAAAAAATGTTTTTTTATACAAAAACGAACTCACATCTGGAAAAATCAAATTTTCTCAATGTTTTCCTAAAGTTTATTCGTTATTTATAAACAATATATAGTGGAAATTAAGAAAATTGGAATGAATACTTCCAAGTTCATAGTCTTTTTACTGGAAACTCGCTAATATTGCATTACTAAGAAACTATACATATATTTAAAAGCACATTTCTGTGGAAAAAAGAGCTAAGAAAACGTATTTTGCATGAAAATGGAATGTTTTTGCCACCCTAACTGCCTTGGAACAAAACGGCACTTCGACCAGGTCAGTGTGGACTCCAATTCACGTTGGGTAAAAACTTCGATCTGGCTAAATTTAAACGAATTTTGAGCTATATTTGAGAAACATGCTGAGCATCCTTAATATTGAAGCAACAGCTTAGATAGTAGATTTTCGAATTGTGAAAGCACTTACGGTTCTTCTCGTATGTTACAGTTCTAGAGGTGTAGGCTCCAAAAAAAAAAAACTTTTTAAAAATTTCACAAATATTCTTTTCAAGTCCATCTATATATATAAAAATGAATATCTGTCTGTCTGTGTACAAAAATAGTTTGTAAAAGAACTCCTCTCACACGGCGTACCCGATCTTCATGAAACTTTCAGGGCTTATTCGTGTCGGCCAGGAGAAGGTTTTTAACTATGTCCGAAGGTCGAAATCGTCGGAAAAGTGGAAAACTGGACATTTTTCATTATATATATAATTCTACTGTACGAGCGTTGTCATTGAACTCCTCCTAAACGGTTGGACCGCTTTGCATAAATTTTTGTATATGCGTCTGGGTGGTGCCCGGGATAGTTTAGATTTACAATTCGGTCCAATTGGACAAAGGGGCGTGGTACCTCCCATACAAACAAAAAATTAAAAATCAATTATTTCTGCTCCTGCTTACGGTATTTGAACAAAATTTGGTGCGTAGGTTTGGTGTATATATCTTAAGTGCTACTGCAAATATGGGCGGGATTGGACAATGGGGCGTGGTACCTCCCATACAAACCATGAATTAAATATCCAATATTTCTACTCCTGTTTACGGTATTTGAACAAAATTTGGTACATCGGTTTGGTGTGCATATCTTAAGTGCTACTGCAAATATGGGCGGGATTGGACAATGGGGCGTGGTACCTCCCATACAAACCATAAATAAAATATCCAATATTTCTGCTCCTGTTTACGGTATTTGAACAAAATTTGGTACATCGGTTTGGTGTACATATCTTAAGTGCTACTGCAAATATGGGCAGGATTGGACAATGGGGCGTGGTACCTCCCATACAAACCATGAATTAAATATCCATGGCCTTTCTTATTATAATAGACCGATTGATGAAATATTTCCAATAAAAATAAAATTTGAAGGCAAAGCAACGTTTGCCGGGTCGGCTAGTATTATGTAAATTTGGAAAATAAAATTTCTCAAATGTTTAAATCTAAATCTTTGTTTATTTTAATTCATTATTTAATCTTTAAATAGAGTAAATGGGTAACAACATTACCCTTCTTGGTATGAAGATTGTGGTTGTGGTATAACGTGCCTAATGGGACGATTTGACACTGTGCGGTCAACAAAAAGAAATGTTACAGTGCCCAGTGTGTCACAAATATGGCACAATTCTTAATTTTCAATACTAAATTAAACAATATTTCGATGGCTACCATCACAAGGATACGAAAATGCGGCTTTAAGTAAACCTTTCTATATAGACTATTTACCACATCCAAACTGTTGCCGCCATCGTTGATTCAGTAACATTTAGACTGTCACATATTCAAAATTCAGCTATATTCCGTGTCTTTAAGTAAACCTTTCTGTATAGACCTTTTACCACATCCAAACTGCTGTCGTCATCATTGAGTTCATTAAAATTTAGACTATCACAGATTCAAAATTTAGCTATATTCCGATTTTTTTGCAGCGAACAGAACAAGATAGTGAGCCAGTCTAAAATTTCTGAAATCAATATCAGGATCTGCTCCTTAAAATGTATCATAAACTATACTCATATCCGAGCTAATGGCAAACGGGAGCCAGCCTACAATTTCTGAAATCAATATCGGAATCTGCTCCTTAAAATGTATCATAAACTATACTCATATTCGAACTAATGGCAAACGGGAGCCAGCCTAAAATTTCTGAAATCAATATCAGGATTTCCAACTTAAAATGTATCATTAAATATACTCGTATTCGAACTAATGGCAAACGGCAAAAACAATCAAATCAATACACATTACTATTATGTATATTATTTGCACTTTTGGAATAATTAACATACATTTCCCGCATAATTATGTGGCAACACTAACTGAGGGCCCTCTACCACCCACTCATAATTCTTTTATATACCTTTCTTTATACTCCCGCCTACTGAGTTTAAGTTTTTGGTGTTTTTACACCTGAAATTTCGATAGCAATGCTATGGCAGCGAGATAGATGGCAGAGGAGTTTTTGCTGCAGAACGCGCAAGTATTGAATTTATGATACTCCTCTTTAGGCTTCATCCGTCTTCTCTTGCAGCGTCGCCACGACTGTTGTTGTCATTTTTATTAATATTCTTTTTCTCTGCCGTTATAATGCGCGAAGCTGACTTTTTAAGGTGTTATTTGACCCCGTAGTAAACAGATATATGAGCTGTTATTTTGCGTAT